>PVIY010059767.1:0-11910 GCA_004026745.1 Myrmecophaga tridactyla
GGGGAAGGGGAGGGCAGAAAAGAAAGAGCCGAGCGAGGGCCCGGGTGCGGATTGATGTCTGGGCCTGGGCGGATGTGCCGGCAGCTGGGCTGGCCGGCCTGGATGGAGCCAGGCAGGGGTGCCTGGGGGGTGGTGGCATGAGGGGCCGTCAGTCCCCCACCCCAGCCTCTGCCGCCTGGCACCAGGTCCCCCCGCCATCCCCCAGGCCTCCAGAGGCAGCTGAGGGGCTGTGCCAGAGCGGGGCAGGTGCCAAGGTCTGGGGGCCCGTATCCCGATGTGCCCCTGCCTGGCTGTGCCGCCCGAGGCAGGGCGCTTAGCCTCTCTGGGTCTTGGAAAATAGGGGTGCTGGGGGAGACAGATTTCAGGAAGAACTTCCAAAAAGCTCTTCTGGGGCTTTGGAAATGGTGGTGTGTCTTCCCTGGTCCCAGGTCCGTCTGTCCCCCAGCACTGCCCCCAGGTGACAGTGCCAAGGCCTCATCTCCTCCCTGGATCTGGTCCAGCAGGTGGGCAGGTGAGAGGAGCCTGAACAAGACGGTGGAGCCCTGGCCCCAAGGGCTCTGCCAGGGGCTGTGCCGAATGGGGGAGAAGAGCACGGGGTACCTGCACGCATCGTGGACCCTGCTTGGCATTTTGGGGCCGGAGGGTCCTCTGAGGCCGTGGGTCTCTCCTTGCTGTTTCCTGCAGCCCTGTCTGTAGCCCCAGCCAAAAAGTCACCCGCCCGCGCTGGCATAGCCGCAGAGACACAGAGCCACCCCCACCCCCACCCCCTGTGCTCGCTCTGCCCAGCCCCGGCCTTTTGGAAGTTCTTCCTGAAATCTGTCTCCCCATAGCTTTCACCTTTTGGTTTCAAGTCTATTCATCGGAATCCCATGGAACGAGTTATGCTTCCCTGGAAATCCGTGTCCTCACCTTAACATAGGAATGGTGTCCCTGCCGACCTACCACACAGCAAAGGCTTTTCTGCGGAACCTGTGGAAAGGTCCCCAGCCCCCCCAGGCTTTGGCTAGGAGTTTGCTGCCTTTGGGAAAGGGGTGGTGACCATCAGAGACTGAGAGGATTGGCTTAGGGTCAGGGCTCAGTCTGGGGTCAGGATCAGGGCTCAGGCTGTAGCTAGAGTAAAAGTTCTTTCTGGGTGAGGGTAAGGGTTCAAGTCTGGGGTCAAGATCAGGGCTCGGGCTTGGCCCACGCAAGGGTTCAGTCTGGAATGAGGGTCAGGATCGACTAGGGTTTGGAACAGGGCTCTGACTGTCAGAGCCAGGGAAAGGGTTCGTTGGGGGTTAGGGTAACGGCTGAGCCTGGGTTAGAGATCACACTGTGACCCTGGGAAGTGTTCACTTTTGGGGTTAGGAGCCAGGTCCAGTCTGTCACCAAGATTAGGACTCAGTAAAGGTCCTGCAGGCCTGGGCCAGGGTCAGGGTCAGGGCCAGGCCTCAGGCTCAGGCTGAGGTCAAGGCTTGGGCTCTCACCCAGGTTTGGCTCCATCTGTGGCTGGGCTGGGGTCAGGGCTCGGCTGGAATGTGGGCCAGCACTCAGTTTGGGGCTGCGTCTTTGACTCTTAGGTGACCCAGTAGGGACTGAGCTCCTGAAGGTGCATTTTTGCATCTTGCTCCCTACTGGCTCAGCCCACCACGGTTTTCTGTAGCAGACTCCAATCTCTGGAGATTATCAGCAGAGTTGGCAGCAGCAGTGTGTACCGGGGTAGTACATCAGGGAGGGGGGTTGAAGCCAGAGCACAGAAGGAAAGGGCTCCGTTCTCCAGGTAGCTCATTGGAAGAGGTCGTGGTGTGATGTGTGTGAGGGGAGGAGGCAGAGGGGTCAGATATGGGGGGCGGGATGGGGGGCTGCCTCTGGAGGACCAGCATGGGCATGGGCAGATGAAATCCTGTTTCTTCAGAGGGTGTGAGAGCCAGGCCACTGGCCCCAGAATTTCCCAATAGATTCTGGGGAATGGTTTGGGATTGCAAACATGGCTAATGTGGAGAAGAGTGGGTGGGGTGGATGGGATGGAAGAGCTTGGAACAGGAGAGAAAGAGAGGCCTTGGGGGGCAGGGTCCTTCCTCCTGGGCACCTGTGCAGACGTGCCTGCTGCGGTGACATGTGAGTGTGTGTGCATCTGTGTGTGTGTGAGCGAGGACCTGCCTGCTCCTGCAAGCACATATGTGGGGGCTCGTCTATATCTGGGGGTGTCAGGAGACTTTGATTGTATTTGATGCATGGCAGTGGTAGGGTCAGGATGACATATCCCTCCAACCCCAAAACTGCTGGTGCCCCTTCTGCAGCCCCCAGCTTCTGCAGTCCCCAAGGGACCTGGCCATCACCACATGATTAGCACTGAGCCCTGGACAACCGTCAGCTGAGAGCCCAGCGACCACTTGGGCTAGGAGCTGGAGTACTCCGTAAGTAGTCCTTCCAGAACAGTCCCATGGCCTTGTCAAGGACATCTTCAGGAAGCAGGTGAGGGGTGAGACTCTCAGGTTATGGATCAAGGTTTCTCAAGACCCCCGTGGACCACACACCTTTCCTCCCGGATCATCCAAACCCACCCTAAGAACAGCACTGTTCCCAGGAAACTGCCTGGGTAAATGGACCTGCCCAGGATAAACAGACAGGGGCCTAGGGGGAGGGCAGAGGCGGGCACCGAGCAGGGGTGCCTGCTGAGGTCAGGCCGGTGGGATCTGAGGGTTTCCCTCTACCACCCCTTCCCCCATTGTTACTCTTTTCTTGGCTCTTTGGCTGTCACCATCCAAGTGACAACTAAATAGGAAAAGGATGCCTCTTCAAAGTCTCTGGCTTCTGGTCTCTCTTTCTCCCTCCCCTCTTCTTTCCCAGCCCTGCTGACCACCCCTGATGGCTGTGATTTCTCTCTGGGCTGAGGGTCAGCTACACATTCCTTTACCCTCGGGGTCAGGGTCAGGAGAGGGTGGTGGGCCCCCAGAGGGGCCTGAGTGGTCCCCCAGAGCCACACCTGCCTACATGGCCGTGTGCTGAGGCTACTTCTTGTGCATCACTCCTGCCGCTTCACCCCTACCACTCACGGGGCACCCACTGGGTGCTGGGCCCTCTGTTGGGCACCCAGGGCCTGAGGGAGTCGGTGTGAGCCTGCCCTTGGGGAACCCACTGCTGCAGCGGGAAAGGCAGCCCATGGAAGAAGGCCTGGCTAAGGGGCGCCCAGCCGGGGGAAAGCTGTCAGCCAAGCTTCTGGCTGGTGCTGTGTCTTGTAGGCTTGTAGATGCAGAGGAGTTGGCCGGCTAGGGTGCTTGTGTGCTGGGGTTGGGTGGAGGTGGCCTCAAACCTACTGATAATGATGAAACTTGGTCACACAGCTGCCCCGGCCCAGCTCTTCTTCATGTTCAGCAAAAGGTACTCCAGTGGAAACGGCGCAGGTTTCAGGTTCGATCCTGGTGGGTCGAGTCCCGGACCTGATGCTTTCTAGCCCTGTAGCCTCGGGAAGCTAGGGAGCTTCTGAGCTCTGAGCTCTGAACCATAGTTTCCTTCTCAATCAAAGGGAATAAAAGCATCTGTCTCTGGGGCAGTGTGAGAATGGTAGGGTCTCACTTCTCATCTGCCAAATGGCCTCGAGCTGGATGGCCTCTAGGTCCAATGACCTACACAGATGTCTCCGACTTTTTTTTTTTGCTTGTGTATCCTTCTTGGTAAAAAATACGGGGGCATGAATATCAGATGATGTACAGATATTCCTCACTATCGGAATCTATCCAGCTCCCAAATTTGGATAAACAAGAATCCGAAGCCAAGTTTGATTATTGAGATTTGATTGAGATTATTGAAATCCGTTTGGTTCCTGAATTTTGGGTAGTAAGGACTATCTCGAAGAATTGATCAGTATCTATTCAGTTCTTGAAACATAGCTGTGTATTTATTTATTTATTACAAATTACATACATGAACTACTAAACAAAAAAGACACAAAGTAGAAGTTTTAAAATGATGAGAGTAAAAATAAAAATGGAAAGTAATGATGCATCCACTGGGCCATTCTGTGCCACCCTTGGGGTGCTCCAGCCTTCTCTGAAGACTCCTGGGCTATAATGGTGGTGGGGAGGGATTGAGGGGAAAGGAAGCACCCTGTGTGGGTTATCCCCGAGGGCAGCGG
Source organism: Myrmecophaga tridactyla (assembly GCA_004026745.1). NCBI lineage: Eukaryota > Metazoa > Chordata > Mammalia > Pilosa > Myrmecophagidae > Myrmecophaga > Myrmecophaga tridactyla. The sequence continues at coordinate 4,115 of PVIY010059767.1, forward strand.
GGATGGCAGGGAACCTAGCCCCAGAAGTCTTTGTTTGTTCACTCAACATCACATCCACCTACCCCCTGGGCTGGCTCTGGGGTGTCAGGGAGAATGAAACGTGCTGTCTGCCTGAAGGAAGTCAGGGATGTCGTCTTGTCTCTTCTTTTATCGACAATAGGTCACACAGCCAGAAAACAGTTTCTTAACATCTAAAAAGAACTTCTTTGTAAAACTGTCTGGGCCTAGTGCCTTTTATGGAGCTAAATCTTTGTATTGTTTTTCTGTGGTTTTGGTTCTGGTGATCACAGTTTTGTAAGCAGGTAATTTATAGCCCAGCATGAGGATGTAATAGATGTACGTGGGAGCCCAAGGCAAAGGAAGAAAGGGGAAGGGACAAATGGGAGAAGACCAGCATTTGGCAACCAATTCAGGATTCCCCAGGCAGACAAGGGGAGAAGGCAGTGTTAGCAAGACATGCAGAGTGGAGGGAGGCTAGTGCATCTGAGAATGTGATTTGATGTGGCTGAAATGTAGGGTGTGAAGTGCTAGGGGAGGAGGGAGAGTGGGGTGTGCGGTTGACGTGCTAAGAGTCTGGATTTTTCCTAGAGGGGTGAGGAAGCCGTGGAGATTCTTGAATAGGGGGGTGGTCTAGGTAAGACCCGCTCCACCCCAGGCCCTGGCAGTGGGAGTCTGGCTCCACTGTTCATGCCGTGTAAGATGAGGCCCCCACACCACAGGTTCCTTCCCTCCTGGGCTCTTCTGCCTCTCAGAGGCCCTTCCATCTTCTGGTCTCCTTTCCTGCCCCTCCAGTTCCCTGAGAGGACATTCCCATTCCACGTAACTTCTTCACGCTCTTCAAGTCTCAGCTCAGTCCCTTTTCCCAAGGACTCTTCCCTATGTGACCCCTCGCCACAGACACACATGCACACTCACTCATATGCATGAACACACGTGCACACACACTCGCACACATCCACACGTACAGGCTCACAAATGTGCTCACACAATCAAACACATGCACAAGCATGCATATATATTCACTTATATGCAGGCACACTCACATCCACATGCACTCACACAATCACATATGTGCATACGCACATCATACTCACACATATACACCCACACACTTTCATGCACACTCACTCATGTACACACACACAATTACAGGCTCACTTGCATACAATCACACATGCTCCCCCTCCACTTTCTCTGATCTCTCTCATTTCCAAACTTCTCTGCAGGGTTGGAACTAATTATTGAGAACCAACAGGGTGCCAGCCAATGGGTTTGTCTTTCCATGAATTCTCTCTTTGACTTCTCATGATAGTCCTGCTGGGTAGATACTGCCCCATTTTACAGATGCACAAACTGAAGGCCTCACAATTAATAAGTGGTGGGACCAGGACCTCAATGCTGGGTTCCAGGGCCCCAAGTCTGCCCCTTCTTTTTGGCGCTTTTCACAGCCTGCTCTGTGTCATTTCTGTGTATAAAATTCACCTCCTCAAGTTGACAAGCTCCTGATGGTTAGGACCATTTTTTCCTTCTCTCGTGTCTCCTGCAGGGCTGGAACTCAGTTGGTGCTCAATAAGTGCTCTTAATGACTCTTAATTTGGGTGTCAGAGGGGCAGGTCTCAGGAGCCACAGTTGTGCCCTCGTGCTGCTGCCTCGGCCTGGCATGTCCCCCCCAGTCAGCCCAGACTCACCTTCCAGGACCAGCTTGGGTCCTCCCCGGGGAAGTTCTCCTACACATCTTCCTCCTCCATGTCTGTGAGTTTAGCCCTCACGCTGGGCCCTCTCCGTGGGACTCTTTTATTAGAGTCGTTTGTTTATTCATCTTTCTTCCACCTTGTTCTGCGAGCTCCTTGGGGACAGGCCTGTGCCTGACTCTATGGGGGCTTGGAGATGTCCCCAATCCCACACAGAGCAGGCTCTTGGAGAAAGCGCCTGGAATTGAAGCACCTTATGGAATCCTGAAATCTCATCTGCATTTTGCTCAGCACCCTGACTTGGGCCAGACTCTCCTGTCTGCTTCTGAAGAAGGCTTTGGTGGAGAACCCCTTCCAGGTGCCTCTGCCATAACCCTTCATCCCCCCCCCACCACCCATGCTGGCCTTCAGATGTTTGGGCCCCAGGTTGAGGAGGAGGGTGCTTGATTTGTGCCCTTTGTCCATCCTCTGGGGCACTGAAGCCCTGAGTGGGTGGCATATGAGCAGACCCACCCTGCTTCCCTCTCTCCCCTCCATGCCAAGCTGGCTTGGATGCCCGAGGGGACCCACTGTCCCTTCCCTTTTTAGCACAAACGAGGCAGTGGATACAGACAGAAGAGCCCAAGAGACTGGGGATCCAGCCCTTTCTCTACCATCAGCCAGGCCTCTGCTAGTCAAGCCACCTCTCTGGGCCTCAGTTTTCCTCTCTGTAACACCAGGGGGTTGGTGTCCCTGGCCCCCGGGCCCACCCCAGCTGTGCCCTTCTGCAACTGTGAGGTTTTCGGGGCAGAGGCAGGAAGGCAAGATGGTCCCTCTTTCCCTACCGCTTCTCCCTGTCCCCCAGGGTCACCCCAAAGCCGCCCCCTCCCCCGGCTCCCTGGAACTTCCCTGCAGCTGCAGGCCTGGTGAGACAATTGGGTGTTTTAGAGAAATACATTTTTGGGCTAATTTGCCATGCATAAGTGTTTCTCTTACCCTTTAAAGGCGGAGAACAAAGAGGCCTTTCTGCGCCCAGGCAGGCTGCTGGGGAGGGGACCGCAGCTGTACCGGGCCCGGCGACCCTCCTCCCTCCCTCCATCCCTGTGAGCGCCCCACCAGGCCGCCCACCCCCCAGGAGAGACAGCCTGGACTTTCCCAGCCTCCCCCGGTCCCCTGCCCCGGCTGCCTCGGAGGCCTCTCTGGCCCTGACCTGCCCCAGCCCCCACCCTCTCCCACCAGCTGCCCCAGGCAAGAGGGAAAGTGTGCGTGGGTGGGTGGACGGATGGGGAGGGGGCAGACAGGGAGGGCGAGCAGCTTTCCACGTGGCCGGGGCGGGCGGGCGGCTCGCGGGGATGGTGATGGCCTGGCTGTGTATGTCAGTGTGTGGTGTGGCCGTAGGGTGCGGGCCCGGTGTCAGCCGTAGGGTGACTCATTGGTGTCTAGGGGGTGTGCGGTAGTCATTCATTCATTCACTGTTCATTCACCAAACGCTATGGAGTTCACACTACGTGTAGGCCTCTCCCAAGAGACACAGATGATTCTAATACAGCAGGCTAAGAAGAGGTGCCACCTTCGAGAGGGAACCATATAAACGGAAGTCTAGGGGCATGTAAAGGATGTGTCCTCCCCTGTGAATGATGAGGGCAGTGGGGGGATGAGGCGGGCTCACAGATGTCCCTGTCCTCCCTTGCCCGGTGAGTGACGTCCGTGAAGCTGGTGGCTTCTGCAGCACACCCTCCCTCGCCACGGGTTGCCAGTCGCACCTTTGCTCAGGCTGTACCTTCTGCCTGGAGCTCCCTCCTTGCTCGCTGTCTGCTGTTCCCAGACCACGCAAGAGTTCTCCCTCTTCTCCCGAGCCTCCTCCATCAGCGCTTGGCCCCTCAAGTGTCCTTGCCTGTCTCCCCCAGCACACCTAGGGACAGATGCACTTGTGCACACAATGCGCACTCACAGACAGACGCAGGAGTTGTGCGAGCTGCTCTCTGCACAGACTCCTTGAGGATCGCCCCCAGCGCCCAGCGCCCAGCGCCCAGCGCCCAGCGTAGGGTAAGCTCACAGCCCTCCGGCTCAGGAAAAGGAGCAAGAAGGGCTGGGCACCTCTCTTCTATCCTAACTTTTTTTTTCTTAGAGAGAAATAGCTTCATATTATTGGATGTACACTTGTCCACATCAGTGCGGATATCCTAACTTTTATTGACTACCTCTTGCATACCCGAGACGGTGGCAGACATCTGCTAGCTCATGCAATCATAGTGACTTTATAACGTAGGTGTTAATAGCCACCATTCTTTTACAGATGGGGAAGTCGACATGTAGAGAAGTTCAGGTTTTGCCAAAGATCATGCAGCTTTTAGGGGAGGAGGTGGTATTCGAACCCAGCAGCCTGCCGGCAGAGCCTAGCCTCGCAACCATTGTGTTTGCGCAGCTCGAGAGCCAGCTGCTGCCTGGAGCCTTCTGGGACCTCCTGGCGCATTCTGGTTCCTCCTTCCGACACCCTGCATGCAGCCCTGCCCTGTCTGTCCCTCGTGCCTCTCTGAGAAAGACTGAGTTGCGGGAGGCCGCTGCATTGGGAACCGTGGGGTCCTGAGGTGACAGACAGAGACAGGACCAGGGTGGGAGGCACAGTCTGGCTTCTGCCTCGCCCCAGGGTGAAGGACCACCCTTGCTACTTGGATTTCAGGACCGCTGAAATATTCAAAGCCCTTTCTAACAGCATACATAGTGTCGCTGGCTGTGCACATATCCTGATGGCGTGACTCACCTCTCTGTACTCCCAGTGTTAGTGCACGGTGACTGACGGGGTGTTTGCCACCCTCCATGTACATGCACACGTGCACATATCTCCGGGAATGCTGGTATGCATGCACACACACCACCTGTCTCTAGGTGCGCCAGTGAATGCGCGCATGTGTATCTGTCTCTGGGCATGCCGGGATATGTACGCGCGTGCATCTGTCCTTGGGTGTGTCTGTGCTTGCAGGCACGTGCATCTGTCTCTGGGTGAGTCAGTGTATGCGTGTGCCTGTGCATCTGTCTCTGGGTGTGCTTGGGAGATGGAGAGGGAGGCAGAGATTGGAGAGAGGACAGTGGCCGCCCGGCCATCTGCATCCTGTGCCTGGGGTAGGGAGGAAGAGGCAGCTGTCGGCCCCCAACACACTCCTGCACATATACACCCTCTGGAGACTGGAGTAAAACCTGCAGAGAAGGGGATATGGCTGTTTGCCCTGGGGCCCCACTGTGATGGGCAGGCGGCTCCGGGGCCTGTCTGAACAGGGTTTCCACTGACTCGCTGAGGCCCTGCGAGCCCGGGCCGCCCATCACAGTCTGCTGACGGGCACGGATCAGTGCTGACTGCGCCTGGCCGCTGGGCAGGGCTGGGCGTGGGCGGGTGAGCCCTCCCCCCTCCAGAGGAGCATGCAGTCTGAGACAAGAGAGCACCCTGAAAAACGGAAAAAGGGAGTTCCAGGCTTTGGAGAGTGCATGCAGTGGTCTGCAGGGGTGGTGGGGAGCTCGAAGGAAGGGGTGTTCCCACTGGAAGGCTGGGGAAGTTAGGAAAGGAGATGGATGGTTAGACAGATGGCGGGGACAAGAGGCGTTCAGTCACAGAATCCTAGAACTGAGCAGGAGAGGTTGAAAGTCACTGAGGAAGCCCCTGACCGAGTCTAGGTGATACAGACAGGTTAACGGAAGCCAGGGAGGGGAGTGACTTGCTGGGGGTCCCACAGCAAGACTGTGATGGAGTCAATTCTCCAAGCAGTTCCTAAGGCTGCTGTGCATCAGGGTGAGGATTCAACATCAAAGAAGGGCCTGTCCTGCCTTGCTCAGCTGTGGGCTAGTGGGTAATGGACACATGGACAGTTGGCTGCTGCTTGGTGCCATGAGTGCAGCAATCCAGGCATGCGTAAGGCAGAGGGGCAGAGGGGGTAATGGGGGACCTCTAACTGGGAGACTGCTCAGCAGAGGTGGCATTTGGGTTGGGTTTTGAAGAACACAGAGGAGTTCAAGAGGCTAACAGGGAATGAAGGGATTGGTTTCCAGGGAACCTAGATGGTTTGAGTTGGTTCTTGTTTTTACCACCCCTGAGATCAGTGGCCGGTCCATTTTCTGTGCATATCCCATTCCAAGGGAGTCAGGCTGCAGGCAGCGTGGGGAAGGCAGGAGGATTTTGACAAGTTTCTGGGGAATGAATTCAGGGTATCTGACTCAGGCTCAGTCAAGACACCAGGTCAGTCCTCATCACAGAGGCTCAATCCAACTCGCGTCCATTCAGTCAGTGACCATTTATTGAACACCAGTTATGAATAAGGGTTACAGGGTGGGGAGGGTTTCAAGAGGCAAAAATGGAGGAAAGGCGTTTCAGGAGAAGGGAACAGCATGAGCAAAGTGAGGCCACTGGAAAGCAAGGGACTTATTCAGCAAGCATTGTCTGTCCTTGTGTGGCTAGAGCATGGCTGCATGGAGGGAGCAGTTTGAGGTGTCATTAGGAAGATTGGCTGAAGCTGGGGCTGGAAGCCCAGGGGAGAGGTTTGAGCTGTAATCTGTGGTAAGTGAGAGATGCCAGTGGCTCTCGAGTGAGGATGATTCCCCCAAAAACCCAAGACTGGCCCAGCAGCTTGAGAGAACCCAGAAGCCCCCCTACCCGTCGGCCCTGGGGAAGGCAGGAGATAGGACTGCTGGGCAGTGGGGGGCTGGTAAATGCTAACAACTGGCTCTGGGTGCGGGGAAGGGCAAATTTGTATGTTTGTTGATTTTCATGGTTAAAACTTCTACTGTGTCCCATTTGAAGCTTCCAAGGTGACATCAACAGGCTTGGAAAATTCCTGAAAATTTAACAACCAGCTCTCATGAGCTGGGATGAGCTGGGCTCCAGCACCTCCTGCGTCCTGGGTTATAAACTGTGGTTGCCCAAGACTGCCAGAGCTAGACCCCCTCCTCTCCTGGCTCACTCCTGGGCCACATGCAAATGGGAGCCCAGGGATGGAAAGGTACCCGGGAGGAACTGCTCCGTGAAAATGCCCAAGCTTAGGGCCCTGCTGTGTTCTGAGGTCCTGCAGGCCTGTGCCTAGCTCAGCCTCTAACATGCCGGGTGACTCAGGCAGCCCCCTCACTCCCCTGGGCTGACTTCCTTTGCAGAATCACTCTTGGGAAGAGAGAGAGAGAGGGCACCATGCAGTGGGGAAGCTTGTGGGTAGGTGGGGGCAGGATTTGTCTGGGAAGGCCTTGGGGAGCCATGGTTCCCTGAAAATAAGGAACATTTACACTCCCCCACCCCAGCTCCCGCACTCCTTCTCCTGACAAATTCATCAGACCAGGAGACTGGCACCAGTGGTGGGGGGTGGCGGCAGGTGGAGTCCTATAAAGTCGGAGGCCTGGGGACGGAACGGGGGCAGGGGGAAGCGGAGGTGGTGGTGGCAGGAGAGCCACGTGGGAAGCCCTGGGAAAGAGTGGGGAGGTGGGCTACCGATGGCCTCACCTGGGGGGCCCTCCAGGGCCACGGACAGAAAGGCGAATGCCTGGGCTTTGGAACGCATTGGTCCCTCTGCATGGCATCACCCGCTTTTTTGCCTGGAAAACTACTCATCCGTCAGGCCTCGGCTCCAGCACAACCTCTTCCGAGAAGCCCGAGCATTCGAGCCTCATCAGTCCTGCAGGACCCTAGGCCCTCTGTTTACTTTCTCAACCTCATCTGTTCGGTGGGAATGATAGAGATTAACGCCACTGGGACGGTTGTGGAGGTGAGTCAGAGGGAGCTTATTTCTGGCTGCCATCACGGGATGTTCCAGGCTGCACGTCCCAAGGTAGGCTTGGCCCTGTGAGCCCCTCTGAGACCTGCGTCGCAGCTCCTCTGCCACTGGGCCATGCCAATTACGGCCATCCAGTCTCCCCACGGGACTGTGGGACCCTGGGGGGTAGGGATTGTGTCTCGCTGGCCTCTGGGTCCCCAGAGCACCAAGACCCGGCCTCATCAGGCCTCGCACACGACTGTCCCAGCCTTGGACGATGACCCCTGAGGCATCCCGGCTGCATCACCACCCCTTGCTGAGCACTGAGGTTGCTTCCAGCCCGAAAACGCTGGGAGTCCATGTCCCAGACCCGAGTCGCCCTCCTGCCCCCGGTCAGCCCCCA
>PVIY010059768.1:0-11902 GCA_004026745.1 Myrmecophaga tridactyla
TTTTTCCCCCCTACCCTTAGGAGGGTCTACTTAGGTTTTATAGACCCCAGCTGGATTTTCCCAGATGGAACTGGCCTCCTGTCAGGAGGAAAGAGTCACCTGCATCAGTTTTCCCTGAGGGTGAGACCCAGCAGACTGAAAGGCTTTCCTATGAAGCCTGTCAAATTCTGTGTTTTTCCTATCCTGCCCGGTATGTGGCTCTTGTCTGCCTGTGGGTCCCACCAGCATGAGGGGATGTAGTACCTTTAACTTCAGCAGACTCTCCCTGCTGGGGGTGTGGTTGAGACAGAGGAGAGGTTGTAGGCTGGTTTTAATGGCTTCAAATTACCAAGCTCTGGGATCTGAATTCCTTGAGGGAGTGATTCCACCTGAGTTGGACTTCACCCCTCCCCTGGGGAAGGCACAGGCTTCAGACAAGCCCTCAAACAAGCTTGTTTCTGCCTATGCCTGGGGCAGTTGCAGCTTGAGAAGCCCTGCCACTGTATCCAAAGGCAGTCAAGACTTTGTAGAAACATAGCCACAAAAACCTGTTTCTTTGTTTTTTCTTTTTCCATCAGCCCTGTCCCCTTGGCACTGCTTTGACCAGGTTCACCTGATCCGGGGGACTATTTTTAGTTGTCAGAATTTGTTAATTAATTCCACAATTGGCATTTGGTTGCGTTCAGCCCCTGCTGCTGTAAAGTCTCTTTCCTTTCCCCTCTGGGAAGCAGCCTGTGGGGCGGGGAGGGGGGAACTCGCAACCAGTCCAGCTTGTCCAGACAGGGGTACGCTGTGTGTCTGGTCACTGACCTGGCCCCAGGTTCTGTTCTGTACTGTTCCTGGTTATTTAGTAGCTGTTCTGGAGGATGAACTAAATCACACACCTTACTAAGCCGCCATCTTGGCACTGTCTGACCACAATACCCACTTTTGCCCTTATATTTTTCTAGTGGTTTCATTACCTTCACTAGGCATGTAATAGCCATTACCAGCCACCAAATGACCCATATAGTACACTGCTCTTATGTTATATTTTTAATGTTGGGGAAAGAATGTGTAAATTTTGTTTTATAAGTTGTGGAGCTGACAAGGCTATCATGACTCAATTATTGACAGTTAAAGGAGGTTATTGCCAAAATAGTGTGCAGCTTAGAGCTTGAATACTTAACACAGGGGAGAAGAGATTCTGATCAAAGACGGCTTCTAAATATACAGGTAACCAGCTCCTCAGAAGACTGATCTGGGAAAAAAAAAAAGACCAATATGACCTTCCAGCCTTCTGTCGTACATTAATGTTCTTGTCATGGAAAAGTCTAATTATTTTAGTGTTTTGTTTGTTTGTTTGTTTGTTTTTTACGTGGGCAGGCACTGGGAGTAATTATTTTAGTTTACTGTGAATTAAATTAAATTCTTTGATAGAATGAGGGTTGAAGGATAATTGGTATATGACTATATGATTGGTTTATCTTATAAAATTTGCATGGACCACAAGGACTCTCTTAGAGGCAACTGGCAGCCTAGTATGTCCACCCTGCTATAATCGGCAATACAGCATGGGAATTCAGAGCGTGGTTGGTATAGGAGTGCAGACCAGTAGGTTAGGATAAGCAGCATTGAGCAGTCAACATGAGTATACTGCTGTGACAAATGCTCCTTCTTATTGTTTCTTCAAGGAAAAATGAAAAAGAGTTGGACCCCAAGCCAGAAATACTTCTTATATTAATTAGTGTATGTTCTCTTCTGTTTCAGTGATGACAGTATGGGCTACCAATATCCGTTCACTCTACGAGTTGTGCAGAAAGATGGGAACTCCTGTGCTTGGTGCCCATGGTATAGGTAAAGTGATCCTTCTTTTTTTATTAGTTTATTAATTTTTTTTAAATATAACAATAAACTAACACAAACATTCTTGACTTATGATCGTTCCATTCTGCATATATAATCAGTAATTCACAATATCATCACAAAGTTCTGTATTCATCATCATGATCATTTCTTAGAACATTTGCATTAATTCAGAAAAAGAAATAAAAAGACAACAGGAAAAAATTCATACATACCATACCCCTTACTCCTCCCTTTCATTGATCACTAGCATTTCAATCTAAATTTATTTTAACATTTGTTCCCCCTATTATTTTTATTCCATATGTTTTACTCGTCTTTTGATAAGGTAGATAAAAGAAGCATCAGACACAAGGTTTTCACAATCACACAATCACATTGTGAAAGCTATATTATTATAAATCATCTTCAAGAAACATAGCTACTGGAACACAGCCTACATTTTCAGGCAGTTCCCTCCAGCCTCTCCATTACTTCTTGACTAACAAGGTGTTATCTGTTTAATGCGTAAGAATAACCTCCAGGATAACCTCTCGACTCCGTTTGGAATCTCTCAGCCATTGACATAAAGTGATCCTTCTGAAAACGAAAAATTTTAGTAGAATTGCAGGTTTGAGAATTAATAACACATAGTGAGAAACTTGAAATAAACTTACAAATTGTTCATTTATCTCTTCCTTGTGAAGAGGAAAGCTAAATTTTGCTTTTGAGACTTAGCTGATTTTATAAACTCTCTGTCCAAATTCACAGTTTATAATCAACATTTATTATTCTATACCTTCAGCTCCTTACATATAAATCAATTTGGCAATTTTGAGCCCAGTGCAAATAGTCTGCTTACTATACTATGTAGTCTGTTTTTAGTTTGCTGGACGTCTCCTTTTAATTTTTAGAAGTTATGAGCTTAGGGAGATTATTGATAAAGAAAATTTAGATTCTTTGATAATTATTCCTTCCTCAGTGGATCTTTTCTCCCTTTAGATTTTGCAGAGGCTGTAAAATTGATTGTGGGGAAGACAGAGCTTTCATTGGAAATGCCTATATTGCTGTTGATTGGGACCCCACGGCCCTTCACCTCCGCTATCAAACATCACAGGAAAGGGTATGTACTCAGGGCCACCTTAAGATAGTGGTTTTATATGTGAAATTTATCCCACTGTATCATGCTATTTCTGTTTTAGACAATTTAAATGTATCTAGAAAAACATTCATTCTCATTCCCTTTGGCATTTATATTTACGTGATTGCTTGGGTTTTTCAGTTTCCTACTATTGGAATTAATTGAATTGGGGTATTAAAATTCAAAAATAATAATAATAAGTAAATATAGATACAAAACCCTTGGCATAATCAGGAAGTTATATTTTCTGGCCATGGCATACGAAGCAACAATTATATCTCTGCTCATTTATTAAATATCAGTGAAGCTCAATTTATTAAATTGAGTTAACCACAGCAGTTTAGCTCAAATGCATTCCAGGGCTATAACTTCTGCCCTTGATGGGCATGGTGATTGAGAAATTAGAAAACGGATTGAAATGTTTCAAGACTGGGCCCCTAAGAGTAGTCTCAATGGCTGTTCTTCAAATTTGTCATTCTTCTACTGCCACATTCTGGCCAGAGCAATTTTTAAATTTTGAAAGTGTTATTTCAAAAAGAAAACTACTCCATTACATAAATTGTTTACTTCAGGCAGATTTTTTTTTTTTTTTTTTAATTTGCATATGGGCGGGAGGCACCAGGGATCGAACTCCAGACCTCCAGCACGGCAGGTCGGAGCTCTGCCTGCTGAGCCACGGCAGCCCTTCAGGCAGATTTTAATCAACCAAATGTTTGAAAAATAGATTGATTAGGTAGCTTATAGGCAAAGATATAAAGAACTAATGGAGAAGTAAATAGAATAGAATCAAAGGAGTTTAAGTCACAGGAGGAATTGTACTGGGTTTTTTTGTATGGACTTGATTGTATTAAGCTTCCTTCACTATTTCTTGACGCATTCCCTTTAGATAAGTGTGTATGGTAATTGTTTCTCTTTTTGTGCTATTGACACAAATTGGGGAAACTACCAATTCTAGACATAGTTCCCTATTTGGATCTCTAAATATGCCTCACTCACCCTGAGGCTCCTGGCAGCTCTCACTAGCCAAGGATATGATTTAATTTGTGGATAGTTGCCAAATGAAAGATCATTGGCTAAAGAAAACTAAAAGAAGCTGAAGAGTTGATATTCTAGTAGATCATGCTCACTTTCATAAGGTAATTCAATAATTTCAGCCATGACTCCTTTGAAGAGGGGAAATTTAAGCAACTGATACAAAGATTCCTAAATTTTTGACAGCACAAAATCTGATAGGACATTATTCAGACATGACACTCCTGTCAAAGATGAAAAATTATTTGGCTCTTTAAATCTCTTTCCCTTTTGACCAAGCCCAGCATGCAATCTGAAAAGTTCTGGCGGACACCCTGTTAGTGTAGGAAGAAGGGTCTAAGTGGCCTGCTAAATTCTCGCCACTCCAGTTTCAGTGGAAACCAAAGAGCTTTGAGTAGTGTGCTTTGCTGGGGAGTAATGCCACATGACTAATCTGGTCTCTTCCCACATGTGTAGAATCATGTAGACCAAGAAGACGTTGTGATTCAAAATTAAGATTATTGCCCTTATGTTTTGTTTTGTTTTTTTATTCTAGTGATTTCCCTTCTATAAATGTGTCCTGGGGAAAAGCATTGTGATTTGTGGACAAATGTTCATTGAAACATTATTTAGAATAGTGAAAAATTTGAAACAACTTATACTTGTCTAATATTAAAGAAATGGTTAAATAAAGGATGTTATATTCATTGGATAAAATATTATACAGTAATTGAAAATTATTGTTACTGGAAGTTTTTTCTGGCATATTTGGGAAGATACTCAAAAAAAACTTGTTTTTTTAAGAAAATATAAAATTTCATATACTGAAAAAGCTTATTAATATGTTTTTAAAAATACTATTTAGCATAAAGACAGAAGAAAATATGCCAATATTTTGACAGTGATTGCCTCTATTAAGAACATAAAAGGTCTCCCTGCTTTTTTACCTTTTTTTATGCTTTCCAAAATTTCTACATGTATATATTCTATTTGGTAAGCAGGAAAAAAATCCAGTGGGGCAGTTGCTTTTGTTCTTTGTATTTATCTCCTGTTTGGACCTCATATTTATCAATAGAAAATTTAATTAAATAACTTCTTGGAATTCCCTCTTTTTAAATTTTTTATTTTTAATGCAGTTTTATTGAGATATAGTCACACACCATACAGTTCACCCATACTATATATATACAATGTCTTTTTTTAATTTTTAATTAATAAAACAACATACAAGCATATACATCTTAACATACAAGCATTCCATACATGATGTACAATTAGTGGCTCACAAATATCATCACATAGTTGTATATTCATCACCATGATCATGTTTTAGAACATTTGTATCATTCAGGGAAAGAATAAAAAGAAAAAACTCAGACACACCATACCCCTCACCTCCCTCCCTCTCTAGTGTTTCCATCTACCCAATTTATACTTTTTTTATTGTAACATTTGTTCCCCCTATTATTTATTTATTTTTTAATCCATATGTTTTACTCGTCTGTCCATACTATAGATAAAAGGAGCATCAGACACAAGGTTTTCAAAATCACACAGTCACATTATGAAAGGTGTATCATTATACAATCATCTTCAAGAAACAAGGCTACTGGAACACATCTCTACAGTTTCAGGCACTTCCCTCTAGCCTAATACACCTTAAACTAAAAAGGGGGAACTATATAATGCGTAACAATAAGCTCCAGGATAACCTCCTGACTCTGTTTGAAATCTCTCAGCCACTGACACTTTTTATTGTCTCATTTTTCTCTTCCCCCTTTCAGTCGAGAAGGTTTTCTCAATCCCTTGATGAATCCCAGCTCATTCTGGGATTTCTGTCTCACGTTGCCAGGGATGTTTACACCCCTGGGAGTCATGTCCCACATAGAGAGGGACGTGTCCTTTTTTAATATCTTATATAAATGTGTGAAAGCTATGATATAGCATGTTTTCTTTTGAACTGTGTCAGTTTTTCTCTTCAGTGACCAGCTCAAAAGATAATGAAAGTGAGTATCTTGTTATTAAAGAATTTGTGCTCAGAAAACCTGACCAAAAGGGCAAAAAGATGTGTAACAAATTAAGTATCAGTGGCAGAAAGAGTTCAAATAGAGTCCAGAGGCTACTCTGGAGGTCACTCTTACGCATGCTTCAGTAGACATTGCTACCTATCATAACTTGCCAAACCCCAACCAAAACCATTCCAGCCAATCCTAAAGAACACCTAGGACAATAAATAAGATTCTACAAAGGCTCCATACACTAGCGTAACTTTCCAGAAACTACAACCTTCAAATGGGTCCCTGGTCCAGATAAGTCCTGAAACCTAGAGGGCCCAGCCTCTCCAGAACATCAGCTAGTTTCATCTCCCTACCCCATGTTACTGACTGCCACTTCCAACATGAAGAAGTTAGAATGGCCATAGCCCAAATACCCCTAAAGAGTAGGATAGAAAGATGAAAGGTGATGGTGGAATTATACAGAGAAGGTAGGGTTTAATAAACAAATATGATTGCTGAATCATTAAATTGGTATTTCTTTTAGTCTCCAGTTTCTCAAAGTAACTAGAAGTAAAAACCTAAAATTATGAAATTGTAACCTATATCAAACTATGAAATCTGTTCTACAACTGATTGTTATGCTGTGTTTTGAAATTTATTGCTTTTTTGTATATATGTCACTTTTCACCAAAAAAAGAAGTCAATTGTGATATAAAAAATATATTTATTCCTTCTAGCCTCCTATATTCTGAAGCAGCTAGAAGGAAAAATCTGAGATGATGGTATGGTAGCCCATGACAAACTCTGGGATCTGTCCTGTAACTACTTGTTGAAGAATGCTTTGAAAACTATTGCTTTTTTCTTTCTTAGCTTTTAATATGTGTTATATTGTACAATAAAAAAAAGTTTAAAAAAAAAGAATTTGTGCTCAGAAAAGAAATATTTGTCAGTGATCCGAGGTCAAGCCAGATTTCCTTTTCTAAAAAAGAAAAAAAATGTTCCTCTAAATCCCCCATTTAGAACAGATGGGGAAACAATGTTTGAACCTTAATCATGTGATTGACCCCAAACTTGATAGTTTATAGAGGTGTTTGACAGCCCTTCTCTCATGGTTGAGTCACTGTGCCAATTTTCAATCTAGATAGCCCCATGTTTCCATCATGCAATTCAGAAAGAGAAATATGGAAGCAGTTGCCTCAGGCAAAGAGAACCAGTTCTTCTCTGGAAGGGAGGAGTAACAGAAACTGCGATAGACCTCTGTGTGACCTTTGCCAGAAAGAGAGGCAGTCATTGTTGGATTTGTTACCCAGCTCCATCTTGGGATACAGATTTCCCTGTGTGCAATCTCTTGGTAGCATTCATAGTCCTGATGCTACACGTCACCCACCTTTCCCTACATAAAGACAAAACTAAAATGTCCCAACTCCTGGTTCTTGGTTGCTCGACAGGTAGTACCCAGTAAAAGGGGTGGGAAAAATTCTTTCATTTCTGTTGTATTTTAGGTCCCTCCTTTCCTCCCTTCTCCCCACCCCACTTCCCAACACATCTGCCCTCCCTCCCCTACACACACCCACCATTGCTTTCCCTCCTTTCTTCCACTTACCTCTGTCCTTGCTCCAAAACATGCTGGTTAATGGGACCTCAAAAGTTTGGGTGGCTATTAGGGACATCCTTCATAAAAGGCGCATGCTCTCCATGAGCTTAATGTTCTTTTTATTGCCATCTCAGATAATTAGGCCCTATGAGGTAGAGACAGATAATGATACCCATGGTATTCTGATAGCTCGGTGTTACATGGGGTCAGTATGCAAATGAGTCGCATCCTATGGAATTTAATACCCTGGTGTGTTGTCTTCTCATGGTGAGCTTTTCTGTACCTTTTCTTATTTAATCCAGTCTGGTATCTGTGTTTCAGTGATATTATTTCTCCTAGCCTCTGTAAAGCCTTCAGCAAACTGTTAGTGTTCTGTCTTTTTGGTGAAAAAAGAAATGGCCTATTCTTAATACCCCTGAGCAGCTCACAGTAAGCTGCTTTTTAGGATTTGAAAAATCTGAAATAAACAGGTAATTCCTTGTTTTTTATTAATGTTTTTGTTTTTATCATTTTGAAGCATTCAGAAAATTTTCAAGAAAAGCAAGTCAAGATTTTATCCTGAATGTTATTGATGTGATATTTTTAAATAAATGTTTAGATGCTAAATATAATGCTCAAAAACTCCAGTTTGAGATGTGTTTTTTTTCCCTCACATAGAATAAGATGAGGGTGAGTTACCAAGAGGATGATGCATAGCCAGGTAACCATTTTAAACACCCCTGACCCTTACTTCTTTTGTTCCTGCTGCCTGCAGGTTGTAGATGAGCATGAGAGTGTGGAGCAGAGTCGGCAAGCGCAAGCTGAACCCATCAACCTGGACAGTTGTCTCCGTGCTTTCACCAGTGAGGAGGAGCTGGGGGAAAATGAGATGTACTATTGTTCCAAATGTAAGACCCACTGCTTGGCAACCAAGAAGCTAGATCTCTGGAGGCTTCCCCCCATCCTGGTATGTTACAGACCCGCTTCTGAGAGAATGAGAATCTGGCATAAAGGAAAGAAACCATGAACAAACAGGAGTTTTGGGGGGTTTTTGCAAATAGGACCCTCCCTTGCAGCAACATTTAAGACTTTTTTCATGTGCAAAGTTTTTTTATGTTGGGCACAGAGCTGAATTGTTCTACAAATAATTAGTCCCTATACCTAAAGAGCTTACAGAGTCTAGGTAGAGAGATCATATAGACCAGTAACTGCAATCCAAGGCAATGTATGAAAAGTGCCATGAGTGTTTAACCTGGTGAAACTCATCTTCAAGAGAGGGTGAATGCACTTCTGGCTCTATGGATAGAAGAAGCTTTAGGCTAGGCCTTAGTGGATGAGCAACCAAACCTGGACTCCATTGCCCACTGCATTTAATCACAGGGGCACTGGTACAATGCTGAGCAAGGTGTGTGTGCACATACACACCAGTGCACTGGGGCTTATGTGTGCTTTTAGAATTGATTTACTCCTGCCTTCTGTCTTCATAGATTAAGAGACTCCTGTTGCTTGTCAGAAGAGTCTGAGTTGACCTATCTTCCTATTTTCAGAGCCTTCAGTGCTAAATTTGTAGCTGTTCCTGGGTTATTCTGCCCTATCACTTTATTTCACTTCTGCTATCAGCGCTCCTCTTTTCCTCCTCCCTTTTCATCCTTACCAGGTGTTAGTTAAATTCATGACCCAGCACAAATCATTAATTTATGTCTTCCTCTTCCTGTTCTGTGAGAGATTATGAATTTGGGTATTTTCTTCTTTAGCTTCCCAGAGAATTTTGTGAAACTTATAGATGAATTTTGCCTTCAGACTTTTCTATAACCTGGGTGTCACATATCTGAGAAAGAAAATCTTATAACTTCATCCAGTTAGGCTTCGAGAAAGCTTTTTCCTTAAGGGTGGGAGATTGATATCGAATGGTGAGGTACAATTATATTTTCTTACTTACGTCTTCATCCTCGTATTCTGTGAGGCTATGAATGTAGGTTTTTCTTTCCTTTCTTAAACCAGAACAACTTCCGAGGGAAGGATGCACAAGAAATTAATAACACTGATAAGCTAGCTCCAGGGATAAGAACTGGCAAGGAGGGAGAAAGATAACAGTGGGACAAAGTAGGTGGGAAAGGGATGAGGGGGGGTGTTTTTTATGGAGTATAATTAGCTTACAGTTAGATGCATAGATTTTAAATGTTCCGTTTGATGAATTTTGACAGTTGTATATATTCATGTGATTATCATCCAAAACATCATAGGTTAAAGGCATTTATAAAAACCATGTTTTGGGGGTCTTTAAAGACTAAAAAAGAATTAATATATTCATATATATTAAACCCATTTTTTTAGTGTAAGTTTTATAATTTCAGAACCCTTTAACCACAAATGCTTTCTACTTTTTCCTCTCCAGATTATTCACCTTAAACGATTTCAGTTTGTGAATGGCCGATGGATAAAGTCACAGAAAATTGTTAAATTTCCTCGTGAAAGTTTTGACCCAAGTGCTTTTTTGGTACCAAGAGACCCAACTGTCTGCCAGCGGAAGCCACTCACACCCCAGGGGGATGACCTTTCTGAGCCAAGGATTCCAGCAGGAGAGGTGAAGAAAGTAGATACCCAGAACTCAACTGGTGAAGAGGATGTGCTACTGAGCAAGAGTCCATCCTCACTCAGTGCAAACATCATCAATAGCCCAAAAGGTGAGGAGGCCTGGGTGGACTTGATGGAACGCAGACATCATCCTAAGGGGGGCTTCCCTTAGACTCCTGTAGGCTGTATTGGTAGCCTGAAATCAGATCTAACTAACTGGATTTGAACTGTGTGACTGTAAGCTCAGATACAGGTTCCCTAAATCTGTGTTCTCTCTGTAAAATAGAGATAATAGCAAGTTCACAGAGTGTGATGTATCAAGTATGAAACACTTTATATAAGGCCTGACATATGGTAAGCATGAATGGCAATTATCATCCTTGTTCCCTTACCTATAACAGAGGTTCTCAAAGTTTAGTCCAGGTGCCCTTGGGGATTTCCTGAGACACTTCCAGGGCTCTAGAGGGTCAAAAGGATTTTCATTAAAATACTAAAACATTCTTTGCCTTTTTCGTTCTCATTCTCTTGCAAGTGTACAGTAGAGTCAGAGATCACATGATATGATGATGTCACTTTGTCAGCGAATTTTGTGCTTGTGTAATCCCGTGTTTTAAAAATTCCTCAATTCTAGTTTCTAATATGGTAAATATTGATACATATGAGCAATATAAAAGGTCTTAGAATTTTTATGGATGTAAAAGGGGTGAAACTGGAGAGCCAAGATGGCGGCTTAGTGAGGTACAGGATTTTGTTCTTCCTCCAGAGCAGCTAATAGCCAGAAACAGTACAGGACAACTGCTGGGCCACATCAGTCACCAGATACCCTGCATACCTCAGTCTGGACCAGCTGTACAGGCTGTGAGCCCACCCAGAACCGTGAATTCCCAAGCCCTGGTGGCCGGCGCCCCTCCCCCGCAGGCTGCTTCCCAGAGGGCAAAGGAAAGAGACTTTATTAGCAGCAGGGGCTGAGCACAACTAAGTTCCAATTGTGGAATTAATTAAGAAATTCTGACTACTAAAAATAGGCCCCCTGCTCAGCAGAACCTCTAGTAAAAGCAGATGTCACTGGTTTTTGTCCCCGCACAGAGGGGGCAGGGCTGATGGAAAAAGAAAAAACAGAGGTTTTTTTGAATTTGAAAACGTCTGGGACCTGAAGGAAAGGCAAGGGCACATAGAACCTGGAGATACACAGAGCGGTGTACCAAATTAAGCTCTTAATTGGCAAACCTGAGGAACAGGGGTCCTGCTCTGAAAAGGATTTTTCTTTTTTGTGTGTGTGACTGTGTTTCTACAACTTGACTACTCTTGATATAGCTCTTGATAGGGCTGCAAGGCTTCTCAGGCTCCAACTGCCCCAGGCATAGGCAGAATTGAGCTTGGTTGAGTGTTTGTCTGGAGCTTGTGCCTTCCCCAAAAGAGGGGTGGGGCCCAGCTCAACTGGAATCCCTCCCTCAAGGAATTCAGATCCCAGGTACTGGAAAACTAAGCAATTAGGCCAGCTTACAACCTCTCCTCTGTCTCAACCACACCCCCAGCAGGGAGAGTCTGCTGAAGTTAAAGGTACTACATCCCCTCATGCTGGTGGGACCCACAGGCAGACAAGTGCCACATACCGGGCAGGATAGGAAAAACACAGAATTTGACAGGCTTCATAGGAAAGCCTTTCAGTCTGCTGGGTCTCACCCTCAGGGAAAACTGATGCAGGTGACTCTTTCCTCCTGACAGGAGGCCAGTTCCATCTGGGAAAATCCAGCTGGGGTCTATAAAACCTAAGTAGACCCTCCTAAGGGTAGGGGGGAAAAA
>PVIY010059769.1:0-11919 GCA_004026745.1 Myrmecophaga tridactyla
GCAGACATAAGTGAGGTAGGCTGGTTTACTAGGACGGCATCATCTGATGAAACTAGTCCTTTGAAGCACTCTTCTCCTAACTCTCCTCATCTTCCCTTAAGGAACCATTTGATGTTAACAAGGAGCTCAAAGAAGTTTACCAATGCATGGGAAGAAAACTCACCAGTTCCTCACCAACAGATTGAGTGGTTTTCATTTTGAGAGTAAATTGAAAATTTGACATTTTTCTTCATCAGTCTCTCTGATGACTTGAAGTATTTGGTGAATCGATTCATCAGGGTATAATCAGCTGTCATTGTAAAATGACAGCAGAGCTTATAAATCTACAAAGCTATGAATCATATTAAAACATAACAAAACCAAGAAAATCTTCAACAGCTTCCCCAGGCCAACAGTATGTCAAAACTCCTTAGCAGAGAGTGAAATTAGCCAGAAACAAAAGGATAAATACTATATGGTCTCACTAATATGAACTATTATTAATGAGTGAACTTTGAGAGTTGAAGTTAAAAACACAGGTTATTATGTGGACAGCTTAACAGAACACCATAAGTACATGGAACCTTGAGTAGGGCATGAGATTTTGTAGGTTTGTCCAGAGTGATGTCTTGATAAATCCCAGACGGATTTGAACAGTGAATTAAAAAGTATTTGCAAAGTCCCCTTGGGGTAATGGTAAGAAAGGGGGAAAATTCAACTTCCCTAAGTGGAGAATTCTCGATATTCTCACAAGCAGTGGGGACAACCAAAGCAATAGGCTGAGTCCCCAGTCTTGGGGTTTGTACATATGAAACTTAACCCCACAAAGGCTAGGCTAAGCCTACTTAAAATTAGGCCTAAGAGTCATCCCCAAGAGAACCTGTTTTGTTATTCAGATATGGCCTCTCTCTCAGCCAACACGACAAGCAAACTCGCTGCCCTCCCCCTCTCTACGTGGGACAAGACTCCCAGGGGTGTGGACCTTCCTGGCAATGTGGGACAGAAATCCTACAATGAACTGGGACTCAGCATCAAGGGATTGAGAAACCTCGACCAAAAGGGAGAAGAGTGAAATGAGGCAAAATAAAGTGTCAATGGCTGAGAGATTCCAGAGTCCAGAGGTTATCCTCGAGGTTATTCTGATGCATTAAATAGATATCACCTTTTTACTTAAGGCGTAACAGAGAGGCTGGAGGGAACTGCCTGAAAATGTGGAGCTGTGTTCCAGTAGCCATGTTTCTTGAGGATGATTGTATAATGATGTAGCTTTCACAATGTGACTGTGTGATTGTGAAAGCCTTGTGTCGGATGCTTCTTTTATCTACCTTATGGACCTTATTTTTATGAGTAAAATATATGGATTAAAAATGAACAGATAATAGGGGGAACAAATGTCAAAATAAATTTAGTGGATTGAAATGCCAGTGATCAATGAATGGGAGGGGTAAGGGGTATGGTATATATGAATTTTTTTTCTGTTTTCTTTTTATTTCTTTTTCTGAATTGATGTAAATGTTCTAAGAAATTATGATGATGAATATACAACTATGTGATAAAAAAGAATGTTCATATTGTATATTGATTGGTTTTATTAATAAAAATTTTAAAAAATAAGCTATATTTGCAAAAAAAATAAAAAAGAACACAGGTTATCAGGAGATAGAAATAGGGTAGAGATTGGGCATTTGGTGCCGAAAGAGTACACATTGTGCCTCAGGACTGATTATAAAAATTCAGAAATGAATAGCACAATACCACCTGATTGTAGCAGAATGAAGCTGAATGTGAGTATGATTGAAGAAGAAGGGCTGAGAGCACATATGAAGTCAGAAGGAAAGAGAGGATAAAGACTGAGACAGCATGACTTAGGAATGCCTAAAGTGGACAGTGATGGTGATTAAATGTAGAAATAAAAAAAGGTTTTTGCATGAAGGAGAACAAATGAATGTCAACATGCAAGGTGTTGAAAATGGATAGTTCGCAGGAAAACGTACAATCAATGCAAGCTAGGGTCTATAGTCAACAGTAACATTGTAATATGCTTCCACTGATTATAATAAAGGCATTATGTCAAAACTAAATGTTAACGGGTGGGGGAGTATGAGGGAGGGGTATGGATTCTTTGGGGAAAAAAAGGGAATGTCTTCATATAGATTATGGTGGCAAAGACATGTCTATATACTTAGGTTGGATTGTATGATGTATGAATAAAACTGTTTAAAAATGAACAGGGACAGGGCAGGCCACAGTGGCTCAGCAGGCAGAGTTCTCGCCTGCCATGCCAGAGACCTGGGTTCAATTCCCGGTGCCTGTCCTATGTAAAAAAAAAAAAAAAATGAACAGGAAGAAACAAGTGCTAGAGGAAATGCAGAGAAAGAGATGTACATAGTCACCATTGGTAGGGAAACTGAGAGGGGCCAGCCCCTTGGAGGGTGGTGTGAAGGTTCCAGAGGAGGCTAGAAGTGGGATTGATCCTGCCACCCCTTTGCTCAGGATATACCTGGAGGAACTGAGTGTGGGGACAGGAATGAACAATTGCATCCTGGTTTGTGGTGGCAATGTTCGTGATTCACAATGGATGGCATGGCCTAAAGGTACAATGACTGAGGAATAGTAGGCGGAACTATGGTGTATACATACAACAGACTACTGAGTGGCCCCAAGAAGGAAGGCAGTTGTGAGGCATGCAACTAGGTGTATGACTCTTAAGTACTGTATGTTAAATGAAATGTCTGAACAAAAAGACAAATATTATCATGCCTCAATCATATGAGTTAACTTTAATACACAAACTCAGTGAACTGAAGTCGAGAGCATGGGTTATCAAGTTGGAGCATATTGGAAAGGGTCCTAGATTGTAAGCTTTTACAGCAGCCACATATATTCAGGAGTTGTAACTGTTATTTCTAAATTCTGAGATACTGAGCTGTTCGTATATAACCCAGTCGTTCCCAGAAACTTCAGGTATTTATGTGACACCTGAGACTCAGAGTTAAAGCTCTGAAGCTAAGAAAGTCAGCACTACCCCACACAGGAACTATTTAAAAAGTTGAAAAGGGATCAGACTTCAAGTAGAGATATGAAGGAAGCTGATCTGGATAAAACTAAGTACAGCAGAATACAGGGTAAAGGATGATATGGTCCATATTTTAAAACTTCAACTTCTGTGTGACACCAAAGGGAAAGATGTTTATTTGGTACAAAATTTATATTTTGGGTGGTACATTACCTAATTTAACTTGTATGGTCAGTTTACTTGAACACCATAAGCACATGGACTCTTGAATAGGGCATGAGATTTTGTTGGTTGCCCACATTTGTGTGATGCCCCAATATATCTCAGAGTAATTTGGGCAATGAATAAAGAAGTATTTGCCAAATCCCCTTGGGGGACTGGGGAGAAAGAAGGAAATATTCTACTTCCCCATTTGGAGAATTCCTGATATTCTCACAAGTGGTGGGGACAACTGAATCAATAGGCTGAGCCCTCAATTTTGGGGTTCGCCCCATGAAACTTATCCCTGCAAAAGAGAAACTAAGCCTAGTTATAATTAGGCCTAAGAGTCACCCACAGATAACCTTTTTTGTTGCTGAGATGTGGCCCGTCTTTCTAAGCCAATTTGGGCAAGTAAACTCATTGTCCTCCACCCTACATGGGACATAACTCCCAGAGCTGTAAATCTCCCTGGCGATATGGGACAGAACTCATGGGATGAGCTGGGACCCAGCATCATGGGATTGAGAAAGCTTTCTTGAACAAAAAGGGGAAGAGAGAAATGAGACAAAATTAAGTTTCAGTGGCTGAGAGATTTCAAACAGAAATGACAGGTTATTCTTATACATTATATAGATATCCCTTTTTAGTTAATGGTGTATTGGAGTGGCTGGAGGGAAGTCCCTGAAACCACTTGAGCTGTGTTCTAGTAGCCGTGATTCCTACTGACAATTGTATAAAGGTATAACTTTTACAATGTGACTGTGTAATGTGAAAACCTTGTGTCTGATGCTCCTTTTATACAGGGTATGGACAGATGAGTAAAAAAATATGAATAAAAAATAAATAAATAATAGGGGGATAAGAGGTAAAATAAATTGGTAAGGGGTAAGGGATATGGGATATATCAGTTTTTTCATTTCTTTTTCTGGAGTGATACAAATGTTCTAAAAAATGATCATGCTGTTGAGTACACAACTATGTGTATTCAATATACACTGTGAGCCACTGACTGTATACCATTTATGGAATGTGTATGTATGAAGATCTGTCAATCAAAATATTAAAAAAGAACTTGTTAGCATAGCTATGCAGATCCTTCCTACTTTTTCAGCCTCTTTTGTATCATGCTTGTGATCATTATCATCAACAACAGCTAACATTTGTTGAGTGCTTTTTATATGTCAGGCCCTGTCTTAAGCATTTTACTTGTGTTATATCTCCTACAACTTACAATCACCATGAGGTAGCTACTCTTTATTTTACTACATAAGGGACTAAGGCCTAAGTTTAAAAGCTGTACCTCATTGCATTCCCACATTAATCTCACATGTATGTCACACTGAAATATGTGCAGCATGCTTTTGTATACCTGGGTTCCTCTGGACAGACTATTAGCTTTGCCCAGAAAACCTGCCCAATGTTTTCTTGTTTGACTATTTCTTGTTGGTCCCTCAAGACTCAGTTTAGGCAGAGCCTCCTCTTCTGGATACCCCAGCCCATCCCAAGAAAGGTTAGATGCTACCTCTTCTGTGCTCCTATTGTCTTTATATATCTACTCACCCATCACACGGGAACTGTAAGAGTCTAGTAAATTTGTTCCTCACTGGGCTACTGGCTCTTGGGTGGAGAATGCTAGGGTCATTGCATAAGGCCTAAGAGGCTTTCACTTTTCTTTTTCTGCCATCATATAGACTATGGAGTGATATAAATGGCGCTTCCTGGGGTTGTATAATATGGAAGCTCAGAAGACAGTATCCCTGTTGCCTTCTAAAGAATTTGGCACTGAGTATATACTTATAAACATTTCTAAGGGACTTCATGGCTACAACAGAGAGCACATTGAAATGGAGCTTACCCATGAAGCCCTTCCAACCAACTTATTACCCTCCAAACCAAAACTTCATAAAGTTTAAATAACACCATCAATCTAAAGGTAAGTACGAGTCTTGTCACCCAGTATAAGTATACTAAGACAGTCTCTGTCTTATTTCTTCAACATCAGGTTTTTGTACAATTTTCTCTAAATGCTAACAGTGAATTTTGAAAATTTCCCTCTAAGCCTTTGATATAGCATAATTAACCTGCAAATGGATGTGGCATTTCCACTAGAGATGCAAATAATTATAGTGGGAGCCAGATATAAAAATCTAACCCCAAAAAGTGAACTGAAATGCAAATTAACACAGTCCAATTTTTCTGTATTAATGAACATGTTCACAAGGACATTATGACTCTATACTCAGAAAAACAACATTCCACCACTTTCAACCACCTGCTCAGAAGAGGAAAAAAAGTCAAAGACTGAATTTTGGCATAATCTATCTTTGATTAGAGGTAAAAAATGTCATCTGAGGCAATATATTCCTATTTCTAATTTAAAAGGAAACACTCTTGGTCCTGGCAAGCAAGATTTAAGAAATAGCTAGAGATTGAGGCAGGCTTCATTGAAGAGAAATTCTTGTCATTCCAGGTCACTACTTAGCTCCAATTCTTTCGGTTAATTCCTGCCTTCTGTTAATTACCTGCTACCTAAATCAGAGCAGGACAAGGGAACAGAGGAACAAAGACTGCTAGCTCTGAAACTACTGGTAAAAATTAGGAAATCTCAGAGAAATGGAATGTGGCAGGTACAATAATGCCTCGACCCCCACCCACAAAGATGTGCACATTTCAATCCCCAGAACCTGAGTACCTCACATGGCAAAATGGAATTAAGATTGCAGGGGGAATTAAGGTTGCTAATCAGCTGACTTTAAGATAAAGCATTCTGGATTTTCCAGGTGGGTTCACTGAAGTCCTTAAAATGTGGAAGAAGCAGCAGAAGAATCAATGCCAGAGTGATGCAACGTGAGAAAGACTCAATTGTCTTTTGCTGACTGTGAAGATGGAAAGGGACCACAAGCCAAGAAGTGCAGCTGACTTCTAGAATCTGGAAAAGGCTAGAAGATGGATTCTCTCCTATGGCCTCTAGAAGGAATGCAGTCCTCCTGACACCTTGATTTCAGCCCAGTGAGATCAATTCTAGATTGTGACTTCCGGAACTGTAAGATGATAAATTTGCATTGTTTTAAGCCACCAAGGGTGTGGTAATTTGTTAAAACAGCAAAAGAAAACTAATCGAGGCAATATCACCTCAGAGTAGGGATCAGTTATTTCTGTAACATCTAAGGCATGTGGACGTTTACTCCTCTAAAGGAAAGAAAACTAAGAGCTCCTACAGACCACCACACTTGATATGGCTATTCCCTTCTCCACCTTCACCTAAGCTGTATATCACGGAAAATAACACTTCATGGCTATTTGATTTACAGAAAGTGTCTAAAATACAGTCACATCTGTGTGGTATTTTTGAGGCTTTGCCAATACAAGATTTAAAATGTTTATGAGAGCCGCTCCCTGCAGTTAATTTATAAAGAGCTCCAGGCTAGAAGGCCAGGGATAGTGCCACCCTCTAGCCTCACAGGTATTTAATGGCAGAGTCAATAGGAGATTCCTGTCTTTCTCCCTCAAGACAATTATCTCCCAATTCTTTATGCTACTAGTAACCCATATTCAATGTTACACAAGAACCTACAACTAAACTGGCCATTACCTTCTGGTTTACCGCCTCAATCAAGAAATACATATGTGTTTCCATGAAGTAGAAAGTGTCAATAGGAAAATTTAAGGATAAAACTCTTTAGAATGCTTAAGATAAAGCCAAAATGCCTTTACCCTCCTTGGCTCAAAAGAGGTGAGACTAGACCATATGTTTATTTATTTATTTATTTATTTATTTATTTATTTATTTAGCATATTTCAGCTCTTATGTGTTAAACATTATGCTCATACCAGGGACAAAGCTTTCAGTGACAAAGTGATATTTGTTTGGTACAAGGTAGAAAGGTACAGAGGAAACCCAGTAGAAGAATATAAATTTTATTTCTAATCAATTAGAATTCTAAGGGTGTTTAGGGCAAAAAAGGTATTTTTAAAAAGTTTTTTGACTATTAATTTACAAATGACCTTGTAAAATGAAGATTGTCAATTAAAATGAGCACACACTCTGCAGCAGCGATTATGTATTTTTGGAATTATATCTTTTTCACAACTGTATCAAACTAACAAAATGAAAACACAAGCGCTTCACAAACTGCATCAAATTTCTAACCTGAGCTCTCCCTTTCTTTGGTTTTAGTAACTGGAAACAGAATCAGGTATAAATTTCTAAAACTAACAGAATATAATGAAGAAGGAGGCGCTGATCTGTTGAATAGGGGCCTTAAAATATTTATGTAAAAAAGTACAGGCCAACGGCCCTTAAAAATCCCTGGAATTTGGCCTTAGGAATAAGACAATTTATTTAACCTCTTGCTTCAGGCTATTCTCTGTGTAACAACAGAATTAAGTCTACACTGTTAATATCCAGGCATTAGACCACTGATCAAAGATGCCAAAGCAGAGCCTACACAGCAGCTCAGAGAGCGAGACCGGCTTGCAGAGGCCACCCAGTTGCTTGAACAAAAGGAGTACTTTCGTTAAATGACCCTAATCACCCCAGAGGTCAGGCAGGATGATCTCAGCTTTGCTTTCCAGAGCTCTCTGAGGACACCTGGGTTAGTGATTGTTGGAAGGCTGCGGGTGGCCCATGGATTCTTCCTCAGGCATCCCGCTGCACGATCACCTCTCACTCAAGAGTCCCTCAGCCAGAAAGCCAAGTTTTCTTATTTGAATTTCTATGTCTAGGAAAACATATGTGATTATGTTTAGATAAAATGACAGCATACAAAACTGTATATGCAGGGCATGACAAAGGCACAGGAAAAAACAACTGTAAGTGCCAACACTTGTTATCTGTAGTGCTAAGATTATATTCCATAAACTTTCAATATGTTTTTCATTTTAGAAAAAAGAATCTTATATTACTCATATAGGTCAACCTACCTTTTTTTTGTACAGGGAAGGGTTTAAAAAATAAATAGGGTCCATATTTACATGGGCACTTGAATATATTTTGAATTAGGATGCTCCTCTTGACTGGAGCACTTAATGCATACTGTAAACTGCTTGAGACAGCATTACGCAGAGGTTTACTCATAAATGTGCTTTGAAAGTGCTACATTGCTAATGTAAAAAAATAGGATCAGTGCTAACTGATCGAAAGGGATCTTTCAGAATGTAGTTTACAATGTAGGGCACAATAAAAGCAAAACTTACTTCTTCTTTGAAGTATGAATGTAAACCTCAATCATTCAATTAAATTATACATCTAAAGTCTTGATAATTCTGCATGAAAAATTATGGTGTTACAATACATCAATTTTTCATCCACTTTTCTAACTTGAGTATGATATACTTCGAATTATTTCTCAACGATCATTTAAAATGTGGCGAGTAGATATGGAGGCACATTTGCAATTACAAATCTAAAATAAGAGGTATTCATCTATTGGATTGATAAGTCATTTTTTAGTAATAGATTTCTGAGCAAATGTATTTGTCATTCTCACAGAGGTGAACCACAAAGCAAATAATAAGATGGCCACGCACAAATAATATATTATTAAAAAGACCTTATTTGGTGAAGAAAAATTGGCATTGCCAAAGTACTACAGGAAGAGAACCACAAATGCAAGATGGCAAAACACTGACAACATTCCCTTTAAACTCAGAAACAAGACAGAGAGGCCTCCCATCACCTCTGTTACTTTAATATTCTTCTGAAGTGTTAGCCAAAACAGTAAAAAGTATAAACAATGGAAACTGGAAGATAAAACTAACATTATTTGGAAATGACATAATCATCCACTAATGATAGCTAGTAGAAAAACACTTGATAACAAATCAGAATCAATATACAATAATCAATAGCATCCCTAACTCTGGAAATAACTGGTTAGAAGATATAACTAGATAAAAGTCAGTTTCATAAAGGGGTAAAAAAGGTACTAACAAACAGGATTATACATGGGAGACGTGAGAAATGAGCATTAAGAAAACTATCATTTTGCTGTGGAACACAGAAGATCTGAATTAATGAAATGACATAACATTCTGCTTGAATAGGAAAATTTAATTGTATAGATGTCAATTTTCTCCAGTTAAATTTAGAAATGCAATGCAATTCCAACTAATACCCAATTGGAAGTTTTCTTTAGAACTTGACAAAATTAATCTAAAGTTCCTCTAGAAGAATAAATGATCAAAAATACAAAAAAAGACTTAGCAGAAAACAGATGAGTAATGAGGTAGGGCTTGTGCTACCAATATGAAAACATGTTATCAAAAATGTATTGAAAGCTCTAGGAATGAAACTAATTCTGTTCTGAGCAGAAGAGAATATCCAAAAATAGTAAAAAATTCAGCATATAGTTGATAAGGTAATTCAAATTTATGCAAAAAGGATAGAATATTAAATGGCTGGAATTACTGGCTATACATTTGGGAAAATATAAAGTTAGACCCCCATCTCTCACCTTACACAAATATAAATTTCAGATACAATATAATTTAAAAGTGAAAAAGGAAACCATAAAAGTTGTAGAAGAAAATTAAGGTAATATTTAATAATGGAGTAGAAAAGATGTTTCTAAGCATGTTAAAGGCCAAATTCACAATAGATTTAACAACATAAAAATATGTATCTCTGGGAAAATGAAAACTACTGAACACAAAGCCAAAATGCAGGAATATATCTGAAACATATGGCAGGAAAGGGGATGTATGTGTGAAAACTTTAACCAATAAAGAGTTCTTGGGAATTACTTCTAAAAGCAGAACACTTCATTGAAAAAAGTGACATAAGTCAATTTACAAAAAAACCACACAAATGACCAAAAATATGCCAACATACCTATAATCAAATATATATAAATTAACATGATACAATATTTTCAGTATTATCTGTGATCACACTCACTGTGTGCAAGCAGGCAGGGAGTATATACCCTCACTGTTGGTCTAAATAAATGTCATGTATAATATATACTATACATACACAACATACATGCACATATACATATATGTGTATAAATACATACACATATATATACATGCACACACACACACACACCATCTTTCTAGAGAAAAATTTAGCAGTGGACATCAAAAACCTTAACATTAAAAAAACAACAACAACAAAACCTTAACATTTTGCAATCCCACTGAACCTATAATTGCAACTCCAGAAATTTATCCCAAGGAGATAACTGTGGATGTCTAACGCATATTTATAATATTTTGTGATTAAAATAACAAATTTCCAACCTTACTAATTTGTTTGTATTTTGTTATGTCCACTAAAAACACAATTTAAAAATGTTATAGAAGACTAGTGATGGGAGAAAAATTCATATTATCTTAAGTTTTAAAAAAGCTGATTCTAAAACACAATGTCCTCTATGATTCTGTTTTTAAGAAAATCTACAAGTGAATGCAAATAGAAAACACTGAAAGATACATACCAACAATAATAAAATTGATTACTCTGAGCGGTAGGGAGATATAAAAAAAAATCTCTCATTTATATTTTCTAAATTTTCTGCAATGAGCAATGTAGTCCTTTTGTACTAACAAATAAACAATTTTTAGGTAAAGTAGATATACAGCAGATTTTCCTGGGGAAAATTTATGATGAAATGAAATGGAACTTGCAGATTTCAAGTTTTCACTTGGCATTAGCAAGTAAACTCCACTACTAGGCCTTATTTTTATTGGATCATTTTACTTCTCATTTCCTTTTCCATGTTTTCTCCCTCTGCCTGATTTTCTTAAGTGATTTCTATTTTCTAAAAAGCCCATCTCTTCATCACAGAAGACGAACAAAAACATACAAGCACTTTGTTTCTGCGGTTACTGTTCTCATTTTTATACCCCACTGCTAATGACACTGCCTCTTAACCCATCCTTGACCTGTCAAATTTTCTAATTTCAACTGTCTACTCTCTAATATAGTGAACTTTAAAGTCCAAAAACAGGCTCTGCATTCCAGATATGATCCTTTTCTACCTCTTCCATGGCAATATCTATCCATCCAGGGTCCTTTTTCAACTATCATCATGAAAACAGCATGAAGAATAGTTAGGATTTCTGAACAGAAGGTCCAACAGTCCTTCACCTTTAAGTCTGTTCGAAACAAACCCACCAAATCGTGAATGAATTGGGACCTGGAATAAAAAAGGGCCTCAAAAGGACATTCAGTCCAGTACAGCTCTTCCCATTTTATAGATGAGATTAGAGAAACCCAGAGAAGAAAAACTTGCTAAAATATACATGGGTAACTACTGGCAAAGAGGGAATGAAACCAGGACCTTTATCTTTTACAGCACAGGTGGCCTGGATCTTTGGTTAACAAATTATATATGCACATTTTTACAAATGTTAAATTAAAAAACAATATCCTGGCCTTGCCAGTAACCATATGAGTGACTTAACTTCTCTGGGCCTTGGTTGTTCATCTATAAATGAAGTAAGATGAACAAGATCTCTAATATTACACAGTTTAACTCCACTGCCATGACCATGCAGCTTATAATATAAAGTCATAGGCAACAGAGAAAACAAATTTGATTCAACGAACATTTATTGAGCACCTACTATGGGCAAGGAAACATGATAATATTGTTGAGGATACAACACTGGTCTACTGTGGCTTCCATTTATGCAACTAATATAAAGGCTTTAACTTTATAAATGAGTAAACAGGTAAGAACGTGGTCAGATATACTGAAGTACTAAACTAATAC
>PVIY010059770.1:0-11906 GCA_004026745.1 Myrmecophaga tridactyla
AAAAAAAAAAGCGGATCTGTTGATTAGTCCCATTTTAGAGATTAAGAGTCTGAGAGACAGAGAGGCAGGGAGCCAGGCACTGGGAAGAGGCAGGGCTGTATTTAAAGCCCTCTGGGGTTGGGTGACTGCCAGGCAGGGATTTGGGGAAGCAGGAACACAGCTGCTGTCACAGAAAGCCAACGTTTCTCATAGACCATCTGCATCAACCCCCTGCTGGGGGGGTAAAAATACAAATAAATTCCTGGGCCTCACCTCAGATCAACAGAAGCAGTATGTGGCACCTGGGAATCTCCACTTTCAGCACAATCCTCCATTTGATTCTTAGTTATCCTAAAGTCTGAGCATTGCTACTCTTCAAAAATTTTAGCAGCCGTTGGAGAAGGGGCAGTGAGCCCACTTAGACCCCGAGCAGAGCAGGGATTTGGCTCTAAGTGTCATCATCAAGAGTGGATTGATGGGGCAAGTTTGACTGCTCTCCCCCAAACGAAAGATGGTTTTAAGTCACCTGCTAAGGAGTTGTCACATTGAGAAGGACAGGCAGGGAGACAGACTGTTTCTGACCTCGGTGGCCAGTCTGAGACACCCAAGCAAGGGAAAGGCACTTCCAGCCAAAGAGCGCTCCACAGCAGCCACAGTCAGCACTTTGCAGTAACAGAGAACGCTTAGCCACACAGTCCACAAAGAACAAAATGAAAGTTCCTTTCTGGAAATGTCTAGCTGAGTAAGACTGGCGAGGCCCTGTTCCCACAGGAAGAGGGACTGATGCCAACTGTGACAGAGGAGGAAAGGCAGGGAAGAGGAGACTTGTAGAAGGGCGGAGCACACGCCTGGCATCTTGGGGTTCCCTCCACCTGAAAGCTTCCTTGCTACTTATTTGTCATCACTATAATTTTCAGATGGGGGAAAGCAGTGATGAGAAATGGGGGAGAGGGCTCCCAGGCTTTCAAATGATGAAACTGTGCCCCCTAGTGGTTGTTCCCCAGAACATTCAAACTGCTAAGGATTCCTAGGTAAAGGTGAGTGAGCTGATGATGGCGGAGTAACTTCATCAGGAATGGGGAGAATTTTGAAAATAATCCCCTCAACCCTTTTTTCCATTCTAAGCTGAATGCCTGCTGCAGTTTCCTTAACGAAGATGAACACATATCGGTCGTATTTTTCTATTACTTATGTGTCCAGTACTCCATGCTCCTCTGTCCAACAATGAAAAGTAGGTTCTTATTGTTTTATTGTGATTACTGCTGTCATTTAATGGGTGAAGACTGAGGTGCAAAGAGATGAAGTGACTTTTCCAAGGCCCTGGGCTCCACTCTTGAACTCCAGTCCCTCTCAGCATATGAACACATAAATAATATAATGAAAAGAAACAGTACGATTATTGGAATGAAAATCCAATCCAAGCCTCCTTGACTCCTCTACCATGGCAAAGGAGAAGCAAGGGTGTAAATTAGAAAGTAACTCTGTGCATTCTCTGTGTTGTAGAAATAATTAAATTATTTATTAAAAGTATATTATTAGTAGAAAAGGAAGACACAAATAAATGAAAGGAACACAAAATGGTTCAAAATCCCATCACCTAGAGCTAATTACTCTTTGCATTTTGGTGAATGTTGTCCAAGACATTTTGCTATGCATCTATATATGCCTATATATACCATATATACACAGTATTATATATCATTGTTTTAGTAAGAAAGAAATGACAGAGTATTGTAATCTACTTTTTTTGCCTTACTATATCATGGCATTCTCAAGGCCACTTTTAACCTTTTAAGTTTCTTTTCTTGCCTTCTGTATAATACAAAGCCATTAGAACACTAAGCGGTTTTAAGTGCCTCATTTATGAGTCTGGCACATGACGGCGGAAAGACTCAACATTAAGTGGATACTTTAAATAAGTTACCTCAAGTTCTTAAATCTTTATTGAAGGCTGAAAGAATGACATTAGATGCTCAGGTAGCTTGGCCTTAGAATTTGCCAAGGAATTTGGTGCTTAAAACTAAAGTTCATTTTGCATCACCAAAATTCAATGTACTTTGAGGTAAAGGCATTTGCAACCTTAGGGAGAGGAGCATGAGAACCGACAGTCTTGTAAGTAGAGTGTAACTATCAACTACGGAACCTCTTGATATGCGTCCACGTGCAGATATAATGTGTACCAGGCGTCTGGGACTTTGTTTATGTATATTCCATCCCTGAGGTCCTAAGAGTCCACGTGGAGAATGGGGTGGGGTTGGGGGGGACAAGACAAAGAGGCTGGAGGAAATGGGAGGGTCAGGAGGGGGGAATTGCCAGAATCTGTGACAAGAGGCATCACTGGGCAGCTCCCTCTCAGTTTAAAGGTGTCAGTTTGAAGGTGAGCATCGAGGTGACGAAGGCAGAGCTGTCAGCAGTTTGCATAACTGCTGTTAAACAGTCACCCTGTTTGCATAACTCTTCCATTACACAGACTCTAAGTCTCAAATGCCACCATGA
This sequence comes from Myrmecophaga tridactyla, assembly GCA_004026745.1. Taxonomy (NCBI): domain Eukaryota; kingdom Metazoa; phylum Chordata; class Mammalia; order Pilosa; family Myrmecophagidae; genus Myrmecophaga; species Myrmecophaga tridactyla. The sequence goes on from PVIY010059770.1 coordinate 2,476, forward strand.
AGTATCGTATAGCAGTGAAGTGCAGAGGGCTCTGGTTTCAGCTGGTCCTGGGCTCAGAACCCAGACCCAGCACAATACCTCATAGTGTGCGATGTGGATTGGATGGAATTGCACACCCCAATTGGGACACCTTCTTGGTTTTGGTCCCCATTCTGGTGGGTGTGGACACATTGTTAATAAAATCTTTTCAAGACGTTTTTCTTCACTTAAAGTGCGGTCCAACTGAATCAGTTTGGGCTTTAATCTGGACTGCTGGAGCCCTTTATAAGCAGAGTGAACGTCAGAGAGAGAAGCCACCAGAAGCAGTGAGAAGCCAGTAGTCAGTGGGACAGGAGCAGAAGGGAGAAGACATCACCATGTGCACTGCCATGTGATGGGAAAGCCAAGGCCCAAGGATCACCAGCAGCCAGCCCCAGGATGGCAGAGTCATCAGAGAGAAAGCACTGCCTTGCTGACCCCTTGACTTTGGACTTCTCCAATCCTCAAGACTGTAAACCAATCAATTCCCATTATTTAAGCCAACCTGTTTGGTATTTGTTTTAGCAGCCAGGAAACCAAAACACTGTGTGAGCGCCAACAATGCATTTGTTTCTCAGAGCCTCCTTTTCCCTAGTTAGAAATAAAATTGAAACAATAATAGAACCTATCGCATAGTTTTGTTCTGAGGATTAAATGAAATAATGTAAATAAAGTGCTTAGCTCTAGCGTATATTAAGCTCTTGATAAAAGTTAGCTGTTGCGAACTGACCAAAACACATTTACTTACGCCCAAGCTATTAAGTTATTTTTGCTGCTGTGTCAGAGACCCGGGTTTGATTCCTGGAGCCTACCCATACAAAAAAAAATCATTAAATTATTTTTGGCAGATATAGGGGGCTCCCAAACATTACAGATTGTTGAGACCTAGCTACTTCCCAACAATTTCATTATCAGATTATGATGAAACAAGTTTCAGATCAAATTCTGCCACATATGCTGATATGTAGATACAAAAATAAACTTCTGAAAGTTGACCATGGTTCTGTCCTTTCAGGTGTTCTAACCTTTTCATGAAAGGTTTGCAAAAAGGGGCTCCACAATCTAGAGTCAGAATTCAGTTAAACTTAAGGCTTCAGGCACTAAAATCCTTTGACACTGTGGCTGGACACAAGACCCTTTTGAAATCTAGCCTCAAATTCCATCCAGAAAGGTGAAATGTAGAGGGTCCAGTAGAATCTTTTTTTCTCTTCATGAAAGGGTAGGGAGTGACTCTAAACTATTTTAGCCAATATGTTTTACCTTGAATAGCACTGATTTTACTGACGAGAACTCATTTCCAACCAGACTTATTAAAAAGCCACATCTTTACCCCAGTGAAAACCTATTGAATACATTTATTATACTAATTGCCTCTGGTGCTAATGGGAGATAATAATGGCTGAAAACCTGGTAGTAGCTTAATTAATGTTTTATTAATTGCTAGCTGCTCACTCTTGTGGTATGATTTTTTTATTAAGGTGGCTCAACCTCCCCTTGAGAGTGGTTTAAATTAACACATACTTGATATCACACTGTAAATCACAGACATCTGATGGCTGACTTCATTTCTTTAGTGCCTGATACTTCTTGGGAGAGAGACTTGTTTTTGTTTTTGTTTTTACATGGGCAGGCACTGGGAATCAAACCCGGGTACTCTGGCATGGCAGGCAAGCATTCTTACCTGCTGAGCCACCATGGCCTACCCGAGACTTGTTTTTAATAGGAGCTAACACCTAGACTAAGAGTCCCATAGCATTATGGAAGCCTCCAATGAGCCAGTCATTCCTTTAAGTCCTTTAGCTCTTTTAAGTTCTTCCAACAAACCTCTGATGTGTGAACTATGACCCTTTACTTCATCAGTGAGAAAACTGTGGCACAGAGAGGTTATTTTTTCTAAGGACACACAGCTGTAGGAGGCAGTGCTGGGATTCAAACACAGGTCTCTTGATTTCAAGTCCTGAATTCTTTCCTCTATTCATTCAGGATATTTGTCAGAAAGCAAGCTAAGAACTAAAAAATGAGGGGACCTCAACTTAGGTGAGAAGCAAAAAAAGACACTAAATGTGGCCACCAAGCCTGCCATCTCCTCCAGAGAGCCTTCTCTTATTAAGTAAGAATCCTAGATGGCAGAATAGGATAGGCTGAGTCCACTCCTGCTCTTTGGAACAACTAGAGAAGTGATAGAAAAGCAACAGACAGTGGTTCTAGGGTGTGAGTGACTGGAGAGAGACTTCTACATTATATAGGGAGGATCTGGATGAAAAAGCAGAGAAATCATGATTGATAGGACGGGATAAGTTTACTCAGTCGTGACTATACATGGGGGAGGCTGCAACCGGCAGGCCAGAGCCCCAGCTGAAGGAGCAATGTACTCCCGGACTCCCACCTCCCATCTACCCTCTCAGCTCCACAGCTGGGAGCTCCCGTGGGGAACCTGGAAACCTGCTGACTTGGTTTACCTTTGCACAGAGACCTTGCTGCCGGGGCACAGTGACGACACCTCGTCCCCCTCCCCCCACTCCCCCCCCCCCGCAGCCTTCTGTGGACACCTGGTTTTAGCTGAGACTGGGGGGCCCTCCCCTCGGGAGGAGGGGGTACACAGAGCTGAGCTGATCTGACAATTGGCCAGTGAAACAGACTCCCTGGATCCCACTGCTTCTATCCTGTCTCCACGGAGGCCGAGGCCGGCAGCGCTGCAGGTGTGCACAGGCAGCGAGGCGGGGGACAAGGGAGGGAGCCGCACAACACCGCCGAGCATTCCTGGGTAGTTGAAATACCCAGTCCCACAGCCCAAGGTCATTCCAAGCAGGAGCCTGGGACCCACCAACTCACCGTGCCCACAGGCGGAGCCTCCACCGAGGTGTATACTACCCACCCGCCAGCCCAGGAGTTGGCCACTTTCAGCGCGCACCGAGACCGGTGGCCTTGACTGGATTTGCACCTGGTTGGGTGGAGGCGGAGCCTGCTGACCCCTTCGGGAGAGGTGGGCTTGAGGGGAAGAGGTGACCCATGCGCGCCATCTGCTGTGAACATGCGGAAAGTGCAGTTTGACAAACTGCTTTCTTCCAAACTTGGAACAGGTCTTCAGAGTTGCACCTCCTGCGTGAGGTCCCCGCCTTGGCTTGGTGTGGCATTGCTGAGAAATCGACTGCAAAAGGAGACCTTCAGCGCAAACCCAAGTAACCACAAAATCTTAGATGAGTGAGGGAAATTAACTTTCAAAATAGCCTTATCAAGATAACCAAATGCATTGAAGCCAGTAGAAAATCACAAAGTATATAAAGCTGCAAGAAAATATGGCCCAGTCAAATAATCAAATTAAAACACCGGAGGAGACACAGAATTTGGAACTAATTAAAGATGTTCATACAAATCTGCTAAATAAGTTTAATGAGTTGGCTAAAGACATAAAGGGTATCAAGAAGACACTAGAAGAGTATAAGGAAGAATTTGAAAGACTACAGAGAAAAACAGATATCACAGAGATGAAAGATACTGCAGCCCAAATAAGATGCTATAGACCCAAGGATATAAACAGATTGAGAGTGAAAGGATGGAAGAAAGATGTTCCATGCATGCTGTAACCAAAAGAAAGATCTATACTAATATCAGACAAAATAGACTTTAAATGTAAAGATGTCATATAAGAGACAAGGAAAGACACTGCATATTAAAAAGGGACAATTCACCAAGAAGAAATAGCAATCAGTGTTAATACTCCTGGGGGAAAAAAACAGATATTAATAAATTTTAAAAGATTGAAATTATTCAAAGACTTTTTCTGACCAAATGGAATGAAGCTGGAAATCAATAACCACCAAAGAACCAGAACTTTCACAAATATGTGGCTATTAAATAACACACTATTAAACAATCAGTGGGTCAAAGAAGAAATTGCAAGAGAAATCAGGAAATATCTGGAGATGAATGAAAATGAGAATACAACACATCAGAACTTATGGACTGTGGCAAGGGCAGTACCAAGAGGAAAATTTATTGCCTGTGTTAGTCAGGGCTCTCTAGAGAAACAGAACCAACAGGAGAGATCTGTAAATATGAGATTTATAAAGGCATCTCATGCAACCATGGGAATGGAAAGGTCCAAAATCTGTAGGGCAGGCTGTGAAGCTGGCAGCTCTGATGAAGGTACTGGACGAATTCTACAGGAGAGTTCACTGGCTGAAGAAGCAGTGAAAGAGTCTCTTTTCTTCCTTAAACGCCTTCAGCTGATTGGATTATCTCATGGTGGGACACATGCCTTACTTGGTCGCAGATGTAATCAGTCACAGATGCAACCAATTTGACTGATGGTTAAATACACGAGACTTCCGGTTTATCAACAAGCCACGAAATATCCTTGCAGCAGTGGTCAGACCAGTGCTCACTTGACCGAAAAAGTGGGCATCATATCCTGGCCAAGTTGACACCAGAACCTAACCATCATATTGCCCTAAATGTCTATATTAAAAAAGAATCAAGGGCTTCATGCTTCATCTGGAGGAACTGGAGAAAGAACAGCAAACTAACCCCAAAGCAAATAGACGGAGAGAAATAACAAAGATTAAAGCAGAAATAAATGAACCAGAGAACAGCAACAACAAAACAATAGAATCAATAAAACCCAAAAGTTGGTTCATTGAGAAAATCAATAAAATTGATGGACCCTTAGCTAGGCTGACAAAGAAATAGAGAGGATACAAATAAATAAAATCAGAAATGAGAAGGTGGTCATTACCATGGACCCTGAAAAACAACAACAAAAAATCGTAGAAGGATACTATGAACAACCATATGCCAACAAACTAGACAACTTAGATGACATAGACAAATCCCTAGAAACACAAGTCAGCTACACTGACTTGAGAAGAAATAGAAGATCTCAGTAAGCCAATTACAAGTAAAGAGATTCAATCAGTCATCAAAAATCTTCCTACGAAGAAAACCCTAGGACCACAAGGCTTCACAGGGGAATTTTACCAAAAATTCCAAAAATAACTAACAACATTCCTGCTCAAACTATTCCAAAAAAATTAAATGAGGAAAAAGAACACTACCTAACTCATTTTTTTTTTTAAATTTGCATATGGGCAGGAGGCACCAGGGATCGAACTCCAGACCTCCAGCACGGCAGGTCGGAGCTCTGCCTGCTGAGCCACGGCAGCCGCCCCTAACTCATTTTTTGAAGCTAATATCACTCTAATACCAAAATCAGATAAAGGTACCTCAAGAAAGGAAAACTACAGGCCAATCTCCCTAATGAATATAGATGCAAAAATTCTTGAGAAAATACTTGGAAATGGAATCCAATGCCACATTAAAAGAACTATACACCACGACCAAGTGGGGTTTATTTCAGGCATTCAAGGGTGGTTCAACACAAGACAATAAATCAATGTAGTACAACATATTAACAAGTTGAAAAGGAAAAGTCACATTTGTCTTGATTGACACTGAAAAAGCACTTGACAAAATTCAGCATCTTTTTCTGACAAAAACACTTCAAAAGGTAAGAATAGAAGGAAACTTCCTCAATCTGATAAAGGGCATATATGAAAAACCTACATACAACATCATGCTCAATGGTGAGAGACTGAAAGCCTTTCTCCTGAGATCAGGAATGAGACAAGGATGCCCTCTGTCACCACAATTATTCAACATTGTGTTAGAAGTTCTAGCCAAAGCAATCAGGTAAGAAAAAGAGATTAAAGCATCCAAATCAGGAAGGAAGTAGTAAAACTTACATTATTTGTAGATGACATGATCTTATACTTGAGAAATATATGACAAAGCTATTTGAGCTAATAAACAAATTCAGCAAAGTAGCAGGATACGCAAATCCTAGTACTAGTACCTAGTAGCGGGTTAATGCACAAAAATCAGTAATGGTTATTGTTCTAGTTTGCTAGCAGCTGGAATGCAATATACCAGAAACAGAATGGCTTTTAATAAAGGGAATTTAATGAGTTGCTAGTTTACAGTTCTAAGGCCAAGAAAATGTCCCAGTTAAAGCAAGTCTATAGAAATGTCCAATCTAAGGCATCCAGGGAAAGATACCTTGGTTCAAGAAGGCCGACGACGTTCAACCTTTCTCTCTCAGCTGGAAGGGCACATGGCAAGCAAGGCATCATCTGCTAGCTTCTTCTCCTGGCTTCCGGTTTCATGAAGCTCCCTGGGAGGTGTTTTCCTTCTTCATCTCCAAAGGTCGCTGGCTGGTGGATTCTCTGCTTCGTAGTGTTGCTCTCTCTGAATCTCCCTCTCCAAAATGTTTCCTCTTTTATAGGACTTCAGAAACTAATCAAGATGGGTGGAGACATGTCGTCCCTTAATCCAGTTTAACAACCACTCTTGACTAAATCACATCATCCAGGGAGATGATCTGATTACCGTTTCAAACATACGGTATTGAATTGGGATTATTCTACCTTTATGAAATGGGATTTATATTAAAACATGGCTTTTCTTAGGGGGCATGCTTCCTTTCAAAACAGCACAGTTATATACACAAGTAATAACCTAACTGAGGAGACAATCAAGAAAAAAATTTTCCATTCACAGTAGCAACTAAAAGAATCAAATATCTCGGAATAAACTTAACCAGGGATATAAAGGATCTGTACACAGAAAACTAAAAAACATTGCTAAAATAAATCAAAGAAGACCTAAATAGGTGGAAAGACATTCCATGTTCATGGATAAGAAGGTTAAATGTCATTAAGATGTCAATTCTATACAAAGTGATTTAAAGAGTTAATGCAATACCCCCCAAAATTCCAACTACCTAGTTTGAATTCTTGGAAAAGCTAGTTATCAAATTTATTTGGAAGGGAAAATGGCCTTGAATAGCCAAAAACACCCTAAAAAAGAATAATGAAGTGGGAGGATTAACACTTCCTGATTTTAAAGGTTATTATAAAGCCACAGTGATCAAAACAGCATGGTATTGGCAAGAAGATAGACATATTGAATAAATGGAATTGAACTGAGAGTTTGGACATAGACCACCAGACCTATGGCCCCCAAATCCACTGAAATGAGACAAAATAGATTTTTCAATAAATGGTCCTGGGAGAACTGGATATCCATAGTCAAAGGAATGAAGGAGGACCCCTACCTCACACCCTATACAAAAATTAACTCAAAATGTATCAAAGACCTAAATATAAGAGCCAGTACCATAACCCCCCTAGAAGAAAATATAGGGAAACATCTTCAAGACCTAGTAATAAGTGGTACCTCCCTAAACTTTACACCCAAAGCAATGAAAATAAAAATAGATAAATGGGGACTCCTCAAAATCAAATGCTTCTGTGTCTCAAAGGAGTTTGTGAAAAAGGTGAAGAGGCAGCCAACTCAATGGGAGACAATATTTGGGAGCTATATATCTGCTAAGGGTTTGATAGCCAGTATATATAAAGAAATCATACAATTCAACAACAAAAGAACAAACAACTCAATTATAAAATGGGCAAAAGATATGAATAGACAATTTTCCAAAGAGGAAATAGAAATAGATACTCATCTTCATTAGCTACAAGGAAAATGCAAATCAAAACCACAATGAGATATCTCATACGTACAAGAATGGTTACCATTAAACAAACAGGAAACTACAAATGTTGGAGAGAATGTGGAGAAATTAGAATTCCCTGCCGGTGGGAATGTATAATGGTACAGCACGGTGGAAGACAATTTGGCAGTTCCTCAGAAAACTAAATATCAAGTTGCCCTATAACCTGGGTATATACTGAGTATGCCAGTACTCAAGATATACTCAGAAGAACTGAAAGCAGTGTCACGAACAGACATTTACACACTGATGTTCAGAGTATCATTATTCACAACTGCCAAAAGATGGAAACAATCTAAATGCCCATCAACAGATGGGTAGATAAACAAAATGGTGGTATATACATACAATGGAATATTATGCAGCAGTAAGAAGAAATGAGGTCCTGAAACATAAGACAACATGGATGAACCTTGAGGACATAATGTCGAGTAAAATAAGCCAGACAGAAAAGTAGAGATACTGTATGATTTCACTAATATGAACCCCCTGGAAAATATAAACTCAAAGTCTTAAAATGTAGAATATAGAGGACCTAGAGATAGACAGAAGCTAGAGAAGAGAGAACAGTTACTTAATACGTACAGCCTAGTTAATGAAATTGAATTTAAAAGTATGGGAATGGATAGAGGTGATGGAAATTCATTAGTAGGTTTATAAGCCATATTGAAGGTGAATATGATTGAAAAGGGTTATTTAAAGCCATGTTTCTTATTGATTAGCACTACAAATATAAATTCTTGCATGAACTACTTCAAAGGTATGACACTTGTGAAAAGAGTTAATAATAGGGAGGCATATAGGGAAAATGATTTACTGCATGCTATGTTCTATATTTAACAGGAATATATCACTAATACCACAACAATACTAGGTGTAAATAAGTGGGGGGTGGGCAAGAGTTAAGGGGAGTTTTGGATTTTCTCTTCAGTGTAGGTGTGTCTATCTGTTATTTTTCTCTTTGGGCAATGAAAGTTGTCTACAATTGAGAGTGATGATGATTGTACAACTAAGTGAGTTGGAAACAATCCAACAAACCTGGATAGAATATATGCTTTTGAATATATCTTAACAAAATCTGCAGATTCAAAATAAAGTAAATAAACAGGAAGATTCAAGTGCCAGAGAAAATGTGGAGAGAGGTGTACATATTCAATGTTGGTAGGGTAACAGAATGGGGCAGCCCCTCCAGAGGATAATGTTTGGACCCACAAGAGGCTAAATATAAGGTCACCGTATGATTAAGCAATCCCATTACTCGGGATATACATGAAAGAACTGAAAGCAGGGACTCAAACAGACATTTTCACACGGATGTTTACAGCGACATTATTCATGATGCCCAATGAATGGAGGTGGCTGAAGGATACACTGACTGAGAAGCAGAAAGGTGAACTGTGGTATACACATAGAAAAGAATTTTGAGGGGCTACGGAAAGAAACAAAGTCATGAGGCATGCATGAGGACATTATGTTGAGCAAAATAAGTAAGAAACAAAAGGATAAATATTGTATGGTCTCTTTTAGAAAACACTTATGAGAAAATTGGGTCAAATTGTAAGCCTCTATAGCAGTTACATTTATTCTTGAGCTCTAAGTGTTATGTCTAAATTCTGAGGTCCTGTACTATATGTGGTATAACCTGGTATTTTTCTGAAACTTTGGGTAGCTGTGTGACATCTAAGACTCAGAGTTGAAGTTCTGCAGCTCTGAAAGTCAGCATTGCTACATGCAGAAACTGTTAAAGAAGCTGAAAAGCAGATCAGGCTTCAATTAGAGACAAGAATGAAGCTGCTCTGTTTTGGACTAAGGTAAATCAGAATACAGGGTAAAAGACAGAATACAG
>PVIY010059771.1:0-11905 GCA_004026745.1 Myrmecophaga tridactyla
CTGACAAAAATTATCCAAAAAAATATCCAACCTGCTAAAGCCGTTTGACACAGCAATGCTGCTTCTTGGAATTTATGTTACGGAAATCATCAGAGATCTGCACCAAAATCTATATACAGCGATCTTTTTTGCAGAGATATTTATGTGTCCAACAACAGAGCTGTTTAATAAATTATTGTATATCTATACATTGGATTTTTATGCATTCATTAAAATGGTAATATGATAGAAGTTTGTCTCAATAGACTGCCTCTGGGAAGAAACATAAGAAACTGGCAGCTGTCTTTGGGGAGACAGACTGAAAGGCAGAAGTGGGAGATACACTATTCTCTATATACTACACTATATAATCTTTAGTAGTGTTTTCATTTTTTACTCTGTTCATAAACTATCTAATCAAATAAATTTTAAAAGCGAAGTTACAGAACTATTATTTAATGGCACAAGTAAATACTTTAACAATTGGAAAGAAGAGTTTGCAAAACAGAACACATACAATGATGGCAACTTTGAAAAATATATATATATAAGGACATGAAATAAATTCATTGCAACAACAGTGATTATATTTGTATGGGGAAATTTTAGGTGATTTTTATTTTCTTTCTTAAGGTTTTCTGTATTTCCCACAACTGTTTTTCTAATCAGAAAAAAAAATCTGTATATTTAAAGTTAACAGCCATTGCTGGCAAAAATACAATGAAACAAGCCTTCTCACACATTGCTAGTGGAAGTGTAAATTGCTACAATACATTCTGAAAGCAATATGGAATATATTATTTAAAAGCTTAAAATATTTATACCCTTTGATCCAGTAAACCCACTTGGGGAAATTTATCTTAAAGAATTAATACTAGCTACAAAAAACCTTCATTTTTAACAAACTTTGCTGTCTCTCTTTTTTTTCAAACATGAAATTGGAAATAACAAATTTTCCCAAGATAGGGAAATAAAACAGCCAAATAAAAGAGGATGAATCTGTTTAATTCAATAGCGTAGCCATTTATAAAAAGAAATGTTTATTAAATGCTAGAAAGATAAATTTTTAAAGGCTATAAAATGGTTTATGAAGAATGATTACAACTATGTGAAAACTATTCAAAACTTGTTCAATTAAAAAAAAAAGTATGGGAGAAAAATGAATGCTCAACAAACTTTTACTTGTGGATTTTTTGAGTAGCACCATAGAGCAAAAATGCGTATAGGAGTTTTGGAACCAGACATAGCTGAGTTAGAATTCTAAATCTGCCATTAGCAGGGCCATCCATATGAAATTATTCTTTTTTGTGGGTGAGAAGCAGTCAGTTATGGGAATTCCACATGATTTACCCTAACAGCTCTATGATGCTGAGCAAGGTCTCAGTATTCTCATCTGTAAAATAAGGATAATTATCCCTCTCTCTTCAGGTTAATTGTGGCTTAAATTAAGCAAATAGAGTAACTGTGCAATAAATGATAGTTTTTGTTTCCCCAAATTTATTGCAATAAGGATTTATTACTTTCAAGTGGAAAATAATAGCTGTGTAACTTTTTTTTTTTCGCAATGCTAAAGAGGGTAAAGAAATGGAAGTGGTACTCAAAGGCTCTGGTTTTCCAAAGAGCTAAGAAAGGAGGCCCAGTTCCTGAGAGATGAGAGGACAGTGTGACGTGAGACTAGCAAGAATGGGGACTGCAGACACTGCAAGAATGGGGGGCAGTCATGTTTCTTGAAGATGAGTGTTTAATGATATAGCTTTCACAATGTGACTGTGTGATTGTGAAAACCTTGTGTCTGATGCTTTTATCTACCTTGTCAACAGACGGGTAGAACCTATGGAATAAAAATATTGGGGGGAACAAATTTTAAAATAAATTTAGTTTAAAATGCTAGTGATCAATGAAAGGGAGGGGTAAGGGGTATAGTATGTATGAATTTTTTTTCTGTTTTCGTTTTATTTCTTTTTCTGAATAGATACAAATGTTCCAAGAAATGATTATGATGATGAATATGCAACTATGTGATTATATTGTGAATTACTGATTATATATGTAGAACGGAATGATCAAAATAGGAATGTTTGCATTTGTTTGGTGTTTTTTTGGTATTTAAAAAAATAAAATTAAAAAAAAATTTAAAGTAAAAAAAAAAAGAAAAAAGAAAGAATGGGGGGCAGGGGGACAGGGAACCCAAACGTGGAAAAAGGAGTGGTTTCTAGACGCAAAACCAAGGCTTGAGACAGAAGGGAAAGAAAGTGGCTGTGACCAGGGCCTTGGGGACACAGGATTCCAGGGGCCCCTCTCAAAGGGTTGGATCTGCAAGACTAGAGGAAGGAACCCCCCCCCCCCACACACACACACACACTTCACTGGGGCTCCTGGTTCTCCTCCCAGGATAATGAAAGGCGTGTCTGCTCAGTGGGTGATTTCCGGGTGCTGAGAGTCCCTGCCCTGCTCACAAAAGGACAGACGTGGCTCTGAGCCTTATCGGAAAGCAGTGGCATATTCCATGCGGTCGAGGAAATCGATTTGGTAAGGGGATGGGGAAAAAGTGATCCTTGGGTGTCTCAAATGCCAGTGGAGCCGTCTTGTGGGCTGAAGAGTGGAGATGGCCAGAGAGAGGGGGCCAGGACCACTCCCCCCACCCCACCGGACGCAGATGCAGAGGCCAGGGCCGGCCGGAGGGGACTTGGGAGGGAGTTTTGGTGGGGGAGGTGGGGGGCTCACGTTTCCCGTTCTCCAGGTTGAAACAGCTCCTGGAACTGCAGATCTGCAGGGGCCCCATGGTCATGACGTGAGCGGACACGTGGATGCTGGCACTGATGTTCGCCGGCCAGCGCTGGTAGAAGCGGCTCCCAGAGAGGCACAGCCATTTCTTGGAGAAGAGCGTGATCAACAGCAAGATGAAGGCGGACAGGCTGAGCTCCGAGGCCAACACCTGGGATGTCTGCTGGGTGCTGTGTGCAATTTTCTTTCCCTGCGTGGCGTTCTGGCGGGGGGGCATGGTCCTGTCACTGCTGGGGGGCAGAGATGCAGGTCTGAACCAGACTCCTTGTCCCTTCTCTATCCCATCCTGCCTCCCAACCCTCCCCTTCCTTCCCAGGCCCCTGCTGCTCGTCCCTTTCTTCTCCTAACCCAGGGAACTCACCCCAAAGTCCCCTGCCCCACTCTTGAGCACCCCCTGTCTCCCCTTCTATCCTGCACCCCATCTCCCCTTTCCCTTGCCAGGCTTGGTTGCCCCTCGTTTTTCAAATATTTTCATCAGGGAGAGTAGTTGCCACTGTAGGGCCTGGGGTCTTGGAAAAAATGGGGGAGCCTCTTAATAGGTGCTTGAGCCCCTCACCTGATCCAGAGCTCAGGAACCCAACCCGCTCAGCAGGAAAGAGTACCTAACTGCCATGGAATATTCCTGGGGGGGGTGGTAGGACAGTGAGATGGGGGAGGGGGGCATGGTCCTTTACCTTCAGATTCCAACTTTTTCTTGAAGCTCTGCCCCTGAGGCCCCTGTTCGGAACTGTGAATCTAGATGCCTCCCTCCAACTTCTGGCTGGCGCTCTTTTCCCAATTCCTCCTTTGCCCTAACTCTAACCCCTACTCCTCCCTGATGGGGCAAGGGGAGGAAAGGGGCTTGTCCCCTGGAAAACATCCTCCTTTCACTGCTCTTTGGAAATGCCTTCCAAAGACCAATCTTCTCACTACTTTCCCCAGTACCTTGACCGGCCCCCACCTCCACCCCTGCTGGCTTCCAGTCTTTTCCCTCTTCTCTTTGCCTTTTCTTCCTTTCCTCTTTTTTTTCAGCACCAGAAGCGGGTATGCATAGGATGAGGAGGAGATTTGGTGGCATCATGCAGTTGGAGAAACTCCTTCTAACCTCCTTTTTTTTTTTTTTTTAACATGGGCAGGCACCTGGAATCGAACCCGGGTCCTCTGGCATGGCAGGCGAGCATTCTTGCCTGCTGAGCCACTGTGGCCCACCCCTAACCTCCTTTTTAAGTTATAAGAAAATGAATCTGAGTTACCCAAGACAGCCCAATCAAAGTGGCTTCCAGACACTCCACCCCCAGCCCCTTGAAATGCTCATGCCAAGAAAGACTTTCAAACTTAGGATGTGAGTTTGAATCCCACCAGAGTTGTTCTACTCTCTGGAGACAATGATACAATTGGTTAAGAGCAAAGGTTTCAGGGTCCAACAGACCTGGGTATGAATAATGGGTCTTCTCATGAGATTCTGTAGGTTTGTCCAGAGTGATGCCCCAATAAATCCCAGAGTGATTTGAACAGTGAATAAAAAAGTATTTGCAAAGTCCCCTTTGGGGAATGGTGAGAACGAGGGAATTTTGGACTTCCCCAAGTTGAATTCTTGATACTCTCACAAGCAGTGTGGACAACCAAAGCTATAGGCTGAGCCCCCAGTCTTGGGGTTTGTTCATATGAAACTTAACCCCACAAAGGATGTCAAGCTTACTTAAAATTAGGCCTAAGAGTCACCCCAAGAGAACCTCTTTTGTTGCTCAGATGTGGCCTCTCTCTCCAGCCAACACAGCAAGCAAACTCACCACCCTCCCCCTGTCTACGTGGGACATGACTCCCAGGGGTGTGGACGTTCCTGACAACGTGGGACAGAAATCCTAGAATGAGCTGAGACTCAGCATGAAAGGATTGAGAAAACCTTCTCGACCAAAAGGGAGAAGAGTGAAATGAGACTAAGTGTCAATGACTGAGAGATTCCAAACAGAGTGGAGAGGTTATCCTGGAGGTTATTCTTACGCATTAAGTAGATATCATCTTGTTATTCAAGATGTAATGGAGAGGCTGGAGGGAACTGCCTGAAAATGTAGAGCTGTGTTCCAGTAGCCATGTTTCTTGAGGATGATTGTATAATGATACAGCTTTCACACTGTGACTGTGTGACTGTGAAAACCTTGTGTCTGATGTTCCTTTTATCTACCTTGTCAACAGACGAGTAGAACATATGGAATAAAAATAAATAATAGGGGGAAGAAATGTTAAAATAAATTTAATTTGAAATGCTAGTGATCAGTAAAAAGGAGGGGTAAGGGGTATGGTGTGTATAAATTTTTTTCTGTTTTTGTTTTGTTTCGTTTTCTGAATAGATGCAAATGTTCCAAGAAATGATCATGATGATGAATATGCAACTGTGTGATGATATTGTGAATTACTGATTTTATATGTAGAACAGAATTGATCAAAATAGGAATGTTTGCATTTGTTTGGTGTTTTTTGGTATTTAAAAGAATAAAATAAAATAAAATTTAAAAAATAAATAAATTAATTAAAAAAAGCTTCCTGAATAATGGGTCTTCTTCTGATTAGCCTTGCAAGTCATAGCTTCTTTGTGCCTCAGTTTACACATCTGTAAAACAACAGCAATAATACTTGTATCATAAATTAGCTTTGGTATTGAATGGGATCATGACAGAAAGTACTTACTGACTCATAATAAATTTCCAGTAAGTGGCAGTTATTATTGTTAACTCACCATTTTAATTGTTTTGCGGTCTTTCCCTAGCAAACAGGGAAAGAGCGAAAACACGGAGGATAATTCCTGGCAGACATCCTTGCATATTAGTGGGGCTACAAATGACTGGAAGCCAAATTAGTTTAAGCAGCAAGGAAGTTGATCATGATTCCCATGGTCAATCCCAAAATCAGGTGTGCTGCTGGACCTGAGAAGTGGTTGGATCAGGGATTCAAATCCTTCAGGGCTCTTCCACAGACCCTTGCTCTTTCTCTGTAGACCACCCTCCTCCTCTCCTCAGGTCCACGTGATGGGAAATATGACCTCAGTTCCTGAGCTGTGTGTCTCACACCCGCTGAGAAATCTCAGTCCCTGCTCCAAACATTCTCTGGCCCAGCCAGGGTCCAAATGCCTACCTACCCTCAGAACAATTAGCCTGAGTCAGAGGCAGCCAGGTCAGGAACGGAGGGGAGAGGAGACGGTGCTGGAAGACGGGGTGCTGAACCAACTGTTTCTTTCCTTGAATCCGTTTTAGTTTTTTCTGGACTTTCTAAGAATTTCTGACAGCAATGCACGGCAACATGGAAGATTCCTGGAAACATGATGTTTCATGAAAAACATAACTTCCAGAAGACTACTGTTGTGCAATAAAGAACTTGGCTGACTTTTGTCTAGATTCTTGGAGGTTAACCCCTCCAACCTTGGAATTTCCTGAGTGATGGGAATGTGTTTGTTCATGATGAACACCCCCACCGCCTGAGAGTTTATGCTAGCAAGAGGAGTCAGGGTGGGGCCCACCTCACTGGTCGTCTTAGAGTGAGGACTGGCCACCCCAAAAAAGACCAACCATGTGATAAGAGGCTTTGAGACCCACGATGTAGGCCCAACCCAGGGAAGGTAAGGCTGGAGATTGAGTTCAACTGGCTGGGCACTGATTCAAACAGCCATGCCTACATAACAAAACCCAAAATGATGGTGATACACATCAGGATGCTAGGAAGGTGACATGTTCTGATTCCAGGTGGAGAGGCCACACAAGCTTAGCATTTGAGGCCCTCCCAGACTGCGCCCTATGTGTCTCAATGCATCTCTTCTTTTGGATAGTCCTGATTTGTGTCCTTTTTGCTATAATAAAACCATAATCATAGCGGGTGCAAGGGTAGTTCAGTGGTGGAATTCTCACCTGCCATGCAGGAGACCTGGGTTCAATTCCCGTTCCATGTACTTCCAAAAGAAAAAAAAAAACCCACAGTCATAAATATGGAGCTTTCCTGAGTTCTGTGAGTCATTCCAGCAAATTATGGAAACTAAGGGAATGGTGGGAACCCCCGAATTTGTAGCCAGTGTGTCAAAAGTGGGGGTGGCCTGTGTCTTTATTTCCTAGCTGCTAAAACATATACTGTATAATGGATTGGCTTAACAATAGGAATTTGTTGGCTCAAAGTTTCAGGGGCTAGAAGGCTTGCTTTCTCTTGGGGTTGTTTGCCTTCTGGCTTGCTGGCAATCTTGGAGATTCCTTGGCTTTTCCATCACATGGCAATGCACACGGCAGCATCTTTTCCTTTCTCTTCTGGGCTCTGTTGACTTCCAGCTCCTGGCTGCTCCCTGTGGCTTCTCCCTCTGTCTTCCTTTCACACTGCTTATGAAGGACTCTGGGCATCTGAATTAAAGTCGACCTCATTTAGTTGGGCCACACCTTAACTGAAGCCACATTTTGAAGAGATCTTACTTTCAATGGGTCACACCCACCAGAATGCAGACCAAGACCAAGATCGTGTCCCAAATTGGGGTACAATTCAATCCACCACAGCTGGGCCCCCCCAAACTTGCTTGCCCCCCCAAAACACAACTCAGCAATACATTGTTTAAACTTACAAACTTTTTTTAAAAAATTAGAGCAGTTGTAGGTTTATGAAAAAATTATACCAAAAGTACTGAGTTCACATATATTCCTCTCAGACACACAATTTTCCCTATTATTAACATTTTCCATTAGTATGATACCTTTATTATAATTGATGAAACCACATTGCTGTAATTATACTATTAACACTAGTCCATAGTTTATATTAGGGTTCACTTTTTGTGTTGTACAGTTTTGTTTTGTTTTTTCGTCTTGGTAATATATAAAACTTAAAATTTCCCAGTTTATCCACTTTCAAAATATACATTTCAGGGGTGTCAATTTCATTCTCAAAGTAGTGCCTCCATCACTATCATTCATTGCTAAAACTTTTCCATAATCCCAAACAGAAACTCTGTGCCAAATAAACTTTAACTCCCATTTCCCACCCCCCCCAGACCCCTGGTAACTCATATTTTAGTTTTTGACTTTATGAATTTGCATAGTCTGCCTGTTTATGTAAGTGGGCCCACACAATATTTGTATGAATTTGCATCTGGCTTATTTCACACAATATGATGTCTTAAAGGTTCATCCATGTTGTAGCATGTATAAGAACTTCATTCCTTTTTTCTTTTTTTCTGGCATGGGCAGGCTCCAGGAATCAAACCCAGGTCTCCAGCATGGCAGGTGCAAACTCTGCTAATGTGTCACCTTTGCACTGCCCTTCATTCTTTATTTTTTTAATTTTTTTTTAAATACAGCAACAAACATAAACATCTTAATTTATGATCATTCCGTTCTACATATATAATCAATAATTCACAATATCATCACATAGTTGCATATTCATCATCATGATCATTTCTTAGAACATTTGCATCAATTCAGAAAAAGAAATAAAAAGGCAACAGAAAAAAATTCATGCATACCATACCCCTTACCCCTCCCTTTCATTGATCACTGGGATTTCAATCTAAATTTATTTTAACATTTGTTCCCCCTATTATTTATTTTTATTCCATATGTTTTACTCATCTGTTGATAAGGTAGATAAAAGGAGCATCAGACACAAGGTTTTCACAATCACACATCACATTGTGAAAGCTATATCATTATACAATCATCATCAAGAAACATGGCTACTGGAACACAGCTCTACGTTTTCAGGCAGTTCCCCCCAGCCTCTCCATTACATCTTGGATAACAAGGTGATATCTGTTTAGTGCGTAAGAATAACCTCCAGGATAACCTCTCGACTATGTTTGGAATCTCTCAGCCATTAACACTTTATATTGTTTCTTTTCACTCTTTCCCCCTTTGGTTGAGAAGGTTTTCTCAATTCCTTGATGCTGAGTCTCAGTTCATTCTAGAATTTCTGTCCCATGTTGCCAGGAGGGGTCATGTCTCACGTAGACGGGGGAGGGCAGTGAGTTTGCTTGTTGTGTTGGCTGGAGAGAGAGACGCCACATCTAAGCAACAAAAGAGGTTCTCTTGGGGGTGACTCTTATGCCTAATTTTAAGTAGGCTTGGCCTATTCTTTGCGGGATTAGGTTTCATATGAATAAACCCCAAGACTGGGGGCTCAACTTATTGTTTGGTTGTCCCCACTGCTTGTGAGAATATCAAGAATTCAACTTGGGGATGTTGAATTTTCCCCCTTTCTCACCATTCCCGAAGGGGACTTTGCAAATACTTTTTTATTCAGTGTTCAAATCACTCTGGGATTTATCGGACAAACCATCAAACATAACTCTGGACAAACCATCAAAATCTCATGCCCTACTCAAGATTCCATATACTTATGGTGTTCAATTAAGCTGTTTACATAAGTTATATTAGGAACTGCACTAGTCAAAATATAAATTTTGTACCAAATCAACATTTTTTGCTTTAGTCTCACACATAAAGTTAAAATTTTAAAATATTAATTACCATCTATTTTCAACACCCTTCAGTAATGACATTCCTTTGTTCTTCCTCATGCAAAAACATTTTTTAAATTTGTACATTTAGCCACTATCATTATGCACTCTAGGCATTCCTAGATTACACCATCTTAGTCTTTATCATATATCTTTCTTTCTGATTTCATTTGCGCCCCCAGTTCTCCTCCCTCTATCATTCTCACATTCAGCTTCATTCAGTGTTTTAACATAATTGTATTACAGTTAGGTAGTATCGTGCTATCCATTTCTGAGTTTTTACAATCAGTCCTGTTGCACAATCTGTATCCCTTCAGCTCCAATTACCCAATATCTTATCCTATTTCTATCTACTGATGGTCTCTGTTACCCATGAAGTTCTACAAGTTTATTCACTAATGTCAGTTCATATCAGTGAGACCATACAGTATTTGTCCTTTCGTTTCTGGCTAATCTCACTCAGCATAATGTCCTTAAGGTCCATCCATGTTGTTACATAGTTCATAACTTTATTCTGTCTTACAGCTGTATAATATTCCATCATATATATATACCACAGTTTGCTTAGTCACTCATCTTTTGATGGACATTTTGGCTGTTTCCATCTCTTCATAATTGTAAATAATGCTGCTATAAACATTGGTGTGCAAATGTCCATTTGTGTCCTTGCACTCATGTCCTCTGAGTAGATACCTAACAATGGTATTACCGGGTTATATGGCAATTCTATATTTAGCTTCCTGAGGAACCGCCAAACTGCCTTCCACGGTCATTGTACCATTTGACATTCCCACCAACACTGGATAAGTGTGCCTCTTTCTCCACATATTCTCCAGCACTTGTTGTTTTCTGTTTTATTGATAATGGCCATTCTGGTGGGTGTATATCTCATTGTGGTTTTGATTTGCATTTCCCTCATAGCCAGGGAAGTTGAGCATCTTTTCATGTGCCTTTTGGCCATTTGTATTTCCTCTTCTGAGAAGTGTCTGTTCAAGTCTTTTGCCCATTTTGTAATTGGGTTGGCTGTCTTTTTGTTGTTGAGTTGAACAACTTCTCTATATATTCTGAATACTAGACCTTTATCTGATATATCGTTTCCAAATACTGTCTCCCATTGTGTAGGCTGTCTTTTTACTTTCCTGACAAAGTTCTTTGATGCACGAAAGTGCTTAATTTTGAGGAGTTCTCATTCCTTTCTTTCTTTCTTCAATGCTCGTGCTTTGGATGTAAGGTCTAGGAAACCGCCTCTTAGTATAAGATTTATAAGCTATTTCCCTACATTTTCTTCTAAAACTTTTATGGTCTTAGATCTAATGCTTAGGTCTTTGATCCATTTTGAGCTAATTTTTGTTATAGGGTGTGAGATATGGATCCTTTTTCATTCTTTTGCATATGGATATCCAGTTCTCTAGGCACCGTTTATTGAAGAGACTGTTCTCTCCCAGGTGAGTTGGCTTGACTGCCTTATCAAAGATCAATTGTTCATAGATGAGAGGGTCTATATCTGAACACTCTATTCTATTCCATTGGTCAGTATATCTATCTCTATGTCAGTACCATGCTGTTTTAACCACTGTAGCTTCATAATACGCCTTAAAGTCAGGTAGTGTGAGACCTCCGACTTCATATTTTTTTTCCTCAGGATACTTTTAACTATTCAGAGCACCCTGCCCTTCCAGATAAATTTGGTTATTGGTTTTTCTATTTCTGAAAAGTAAGTTTTGGGGATTTTCATTGGTATTGCATTGAATCTGTAAATCAGTTTACATAGAATTGACATCTTAACTATATTTAGTTTTCCAATCCATGAGCACGGTATGCTCTTCCATCTATTTAGGTCTTCTGTGATTTCTTTTAACGATTTCTTGTAGTTTTCTTTGTATATGTCTTTTGTCTCTGTGCTGGTTTGAAAGGAAGTGTGCCCCCTAAGAAAAGCCATGTTTTAATATAAATCCAATTTCCTAAAGGTAGAATAATCCTTATTCAATACTGTATATTTGAAACTGTAATGAGATCATCTCCCTGGTTGATGTGATTTAGTTAAGAATGGTTGTTAAACTGGATTAGGGGATGATATGTCTCCACCCATTTGAGTGGGTCTTGATTAGTTTCTGAAGTCCTATAAAAGAGGAAACATTTTGGAGAATGAGAGATTCAGAGAGAGCAGGGAATGCTGCAGCACCACAAAGCAGAGAGTCCACCAGCCAGTAACCTTTGGAGATGATGAAGGAAGACGCCTCCTGGGGAGCTTCATGAAACCAGAAGCCAGGAGAGAAAACTTGCAGATGACGCTGTATTCGCCTTGTACGCTTTCAGCCTAGAGAGAAGCCCTGACTGTGTTCGCCATGTGCCTTCTCACTTGAGAGAGAAACCCTGAACTTCATCGGCCTTCTTGAACCAAGGTATCTTTCCCTGGATGCCTTTGATTGAAATTTCTATAGACTTGTTTTAATTGGGACATTTTCTCAGCCCTAGAACTGTAAACTAGCAACTCATTAAATTCCCCTTGTTAAAAGCCATTCCGTCTCTGGTATATTGCATTCCTGGAGCTAGCAAACAAAAACAGTCTCTTTAGTTACATTTATTCCTAAATATTTTATTCTTTTGGTTGCAATTGTAAATGGAATTTTTTTCTTGATTTCCCCCTCAGATTGTTCATTGCTAGTGTATAGAAACACTACA
>PVIY010059772.1:0-11911 GCA_004026745.1 Myrmecophaga tridactyla
TTCTTTCTTCTGTAATCCCTAAACTGAGTCCTCCTTTGGGTCTCCTTCCCTAGATGTGCTCCATCCCATCCGACCGTGGGGTTAGGACATCGGGGCTCCGGCCTCTGCACCACACCTCGGGGCTTCGCGGCTGTACCCCAGCTCCGGGCCCCCGCCGAGGCAGGCAGGGGACCCCCCCCACTCCCCGGGAGCCGAGAGCCCGGGGTTTGGGACTTGGGCAGGCGAGTCAAGGCCGCAAGCTGAGAGCGCTGGACACGGGATTCCTCTCCCTCCCACTCTCCTCTCCCTCCCACTCTCTTCTATTTTGTTTCCTTTTGAAAAGTTTCTTAGCGATATTTAAGAAAAGGGTTTGTGTGGTGGGAGGGGCTAGAACTGCCCCCCTCCCCCTCCGCGGCATTGGGGCCCTGAGCAGGGCCCGAGCATCTCAGCCCGCATGCTGACACTGTACCCCCCCCATCTCGAGCCCCTCCTTCCCCACAATTACAGGCCCCAGGCCTGTGGCCGCCACCCCGGGCCGCGCCTGCCCCGCGCTCCCTGCGGTGGGCATTTCTGGCCTGAACTTTTCCCAAAGTGCTCTCCCCACCCTCTGCGCCGCTCTGGGCGCCCTGGGCCCGCGCATCCTGCACAGGCTTCAGCTGTAACTCCCTGTCACGGGCTCTGGGCATGCTCACCTCTGAGCACCCTCACCTCTGTGCATCCTCACCTCCGAGCACCCTTACCTCTGTGCACCCTCACCTCTGAGCACCCTCACCTCTGACCGGGGAGCCCCTGAGATTCATAGAGCTGTCCTTGGGCACCGCAGCCTCAGGGCTGCCTAGAGAGCTGAACGTGTCTGGCCCCGGAGTAGAAAGCCCAGTTCCTTGGCCCGGGAGTGTGACTCGTCTCCAGACTTCCCAGCAGGATCAGGCTGAAGCTGGCACTCCAGCTGATTCACACCTTGCAGCCGATTCACACCTTCCTTTTCCTCTCCTGCTTCACCCCATCCCACTAATTAAAGGTTTCACCTGGGAGCGCCTCATTAATAAATCACTTGCACCTGAATCTTTGATACAAGAATAACCTGATCATACCCCAAAGGTGCATCAAGACACCTTGCAACTGGACCTCACTGAATACTGACCGGCCTAAGTAATTATATAAAGTAAGCAGCAATGGTGATGTCACTACTTCGCCCCAGCATCTAGTCCCCTCTTCTACCACCTACAAACAATTTTCCCTGGCTAATTCTTAACTCTCCCATTCTTGGCCATGTCATGGGGTAGGGGATGGGGTGGGTGGGGACTGACTCCTACCCAAACTCCCTGGTGGATCCTGTTTGGTTTAAGACAATCAGCAGACCCCATTGCCCTGGTCATAGTGGTTAGTTCCAACCTGAGCAGGAAACTCAAGCAGAATCAGGGGGGACCTGAGGAGGCATGTGCTTAGGTCCCAGGAGGGAAAAGCCTCCTCGAAGCCCCAGGAGAGTGAGCCACAAGCAAGGAAGGACTGTGGCTAATCCTGCATCCACATGCCCAGCCAGGGAGCAACTAGCCTGACAGTGCTGAAATGGGAAGAAAGAGAAACTGGGCCCAAGCCACATGGCTTAAGCCCTGGGTGAAGGCCTGTTCTACTGCAGGAGACCTCAGATTCCCTTCTATGACTTAGCCAATTTGGATTGGATCTTTATTTGTACTCTTAAGAGTCCTGAATGATTCATTGACTCTTTCTGGAAAGGCCCCATTTTGAGATTATTTTAAGAAGTGTTTTAAACATCCTGAGTGCTCCATTTATAAGGAGGACTCAAAATGATCTTTCCCCAACAGGGGTCTGGCCAGCCTCATGATTCTGTGACATCAGCCTGTTTCACAATTGCTGTCAGGAATTCAAGCAGTGACCTATGTACCAGTGTCCTTCTAAACAGTGAATGTCCTGAAGGCAGACAATAGTTCCATTGTGATCACACCTCCAGGAGATAACAGGATGCAGCAGTTTGAGAGGCAACTATGAAATGCTGTTGAATGGATGGATTGACCAGCGCACAGATGTGTTACATATCCTCTGATTGATATTCCTTAAATTCACTTATTCATTCTTTCAACAAATATTGACTGAGCACCTGCTATAAGACAGGCACGGTCCTAGATGTTGAGGATGCAGTATGACCTAAACAGGCAACCCTGCCCCTGTGGATTATATTCTAGTAGGGGAGATACACAGAAATAAGATAGATGAGTAAAATTTGTAGTATGTTAGATAGTGTTAAGTATTGAGAAGGATAGGGGATAAGGTGATATTTGAGTAGAGACCTCATGAATGAACTGCAAACATCAACTTCACTGTGCAAAAAGAAATATAATGGAAGCATAATCAGAAGCAGAGTAATAGGAGTTGCCCCTGGAGAAAGGGGAGGATACAAGTACAACAATTGCACACAGCCAGGGCCAGTTTCAAGGGTTCGGGGCTTGGTGTAATGGTTTGCTATCGCCATCTTGAAATTCTTAATTTTTGAATAAGGGGTCGGTGCTTGTTTGAAGCTGTTATGTACCCCAGAAAAGCCATGTTCTTTTTCTTAATCCAATCTTGTGGCGGCAGACCTATTGTTTAGGGTGGGACCTTTTGATTAGGTGTTCCCATGGAGGTGTGTCTCCATCCATTTAGTTGGGTCTTAATCCCTTTACTGTAGTTTTTTAAGAAAAAAGCTCAGAGACAACACAGAAAGAGATGTCTGGAGATGCAGAAAAAAACACCCCTGGGGAAGCTGTTTGGAACCAAAAGCCAAGGGACCAGCAGGTGCCAGCCGCGTGCCTTCCCAGCTGACAAAGGTATTCCACACCATCGGGCTTTCTTGAGTCAAGACATCTTTCTCTACTCCTGATATTCTTGCAAGCAGTGGGGACAACTAAAGCAATAGGCCAAGCCCTCAGTCTTGGGGTTTGTTCATATGAAACTTAACCCCACAAAGGACAGACTAAGCCTATTTAAAATTAGGCCTAAGAGTCATCCCCAGAGAAGCTCTTTTGTAGCTCAAATGTGGCCTCTCTCTCTCAGCCAACAGGGCAAGCAAACTCACTGCCCTCCCCTTCTCTACGTGGGACATGACTCCCAGGGGTGTAGACCTCCCTGGCAATGTGGGACAGAAATCCTAGAATGAGCTGGGACTCAGCATCAAGGGATTGAGAAAGGCTTTTCGACCGAAAGGGGGAAGAGAGAAATGAAACAAAATAAAGTGTCAGTGGCTGAGAGATTTCAAACAGAGTCAAGAGGTTATTCTTACACATTAAATAGATATCACCTTGTTAGTCAAGATATAGTGGAGAGGCTGGAGGGAACTGCCTGAAAATGTGGAGCTGTGTTCCAGTAGCCATGTTACTTGAAGATGATTTTATAATGATATAGCTTTTGCAATGTGACTGTGTGATTGTGAAAACCTTCTATCTGATGTTCCTTTTATCTGCAGTATGGATAGATGAGTAAAACATATGGATTAAAAATAAATAAATAATAGGGGGAACAAATGTTAAAATTAAAAAATATATATATTGGATAAATGGAAATACTAGTGGTCAATGAGAGGGAGGGTAAGGGGTATGGTATGTATGAGTTTTTTGTTTTTTCTTTTTGTTTATTTTTCTGGAGTAATACAAATGTTCTAAAAAATTATCATGGTGATGAACATACAGTCATGTGATGATATTGTGAGCCATTGATTGTACACCATGTATGGAATGTTTGTATGTTAAGAATGTATGTGCTTGTACATTCCTGTGTCAATAAAAATAAAAAACAAAGAACGATGGATTGAAAAAAAAAAAGAGAGAAGTGGAGGCTCCAGTTTGAGGCAGAATTCCTTCTTTTTCCCCGAACCTCAATTCTTTGCATTTTAGACTTCCAACCAATTGTATGAGACCCACCTGCATTATGGAGGAGAATCTCCTTTACTTAGAGATCAGATTGTATATGCTAATCCACCTACAACACACCTCCACACAAACATCAAGGCCAGTGTTTGACCAGACAACTAGACACTAACCTGGCCAAGTTGACACATAAAAATTCACCATCACAATGCAGAGGGCCCAGTCTCTCCAGAACATCAACTAGTTCCATCTCCCTATCCCATAGTATCGACAGCCCCTTCCAACATGAAAAAGTTAGAATGGCCATAGCCCTAAAAGCCCTAAAGAGTGGGAGAAAAATCAAAGGTGACAGTGGAGTTATACAGAGGAGGTCAGTTTTA
Organism: Myrmecophaga tridactyla; assembly: GCA_004026745.1. Taxonomy (NCBI): domain Eukaryota; kingdom Metazoa; phylum Chordata; class Mammalia; order Pilosa; family Myrmecophagidae; genus Myrmecophaga; species Myrmecophaga tridactyla. The sequence continues at coordinate 4,217 of PVIY010059772.1, forward strand.
ACAAATGACTATGAGTGCTGAATCATTATATTGACATTTCTCTTAGCCTCCAATACCTTACAGCAGCTAGAGGTAAAAACCTAAAATTGTGGAATTGTAACCCATACCAAACTGTGAAATCTGTTCTACAACTAATTGTTCTAATGTACTTTGAAATTTATTGCTTTTCTGTATGTATGTTATTTTTCACAAAAAAGAAAAAAAGAGAAGGAGTATAACAGAGAAGATAGGATTTAGCAAATGAGTGTGACTGCTGAATCAGTATACTGATATTTCTGTTGTTCTCCAGTGTCTTGGAGTAGCTAGAATTAAAAATGAAAAATCGTAGAAATGTAACCCATATCAAACTTTAAAATCTGTTCTATAACTACCTGTTAAAAATGTACTTGGAAATTTATTGCTTTTTTGTATTATGTTATATTTCACAATAAAAATGTTAAAAAAAGATATCTTTCTCTGCCTGCCTTAGTTTGGACATTTTTATGGCCTTAAAACTGTAAACTTATGCTCCTTTTAGCTACTATATATCAACAGAAGAGTAGAACATATGGAATAAAAATAAATAATGGGGGAACAAATGTTAAAATAAATTTAGTTTGAAATGTTAGTGGTAAATGAAAGCTAGGGGTAAGGGGTATGGTATGTATAATCTTTTTTTTCTCTATTATCGTTTTATTTCTTTTTTTCTGTTGTCTTTTTATTTCTTTTTTCTAAATCGTTGCAAATGTTCTAAGAAATGATGAATATGCCACTATGTGATGATATTAAGAATTACTGATTGTATATGTAGAATGGAATGATATCTTAATGTTTTGTTTGTTAATTTTTTTTAATTAATAAAAAAGTTAAAAAAAATCTGTAAACTTGTAACTTAATAAATCCCCTTTATAAAAGCCAACCCATTTTCTGATATATTGCATTCCAGCAGCATTAGCAAACTAAAACAGGGCCCCATATTTTCATTATGCCCTGGATCCCACAAATTATGTAACTGGAGCTTCATATAGCACTGTTCTTTTAGAAAAAACAGGGTCCTCTCTCTAACACCTTCTATGAAAACACATACACTCCCAGAAGAGATCATGATTCACACTCCTAATATATTGGTGTGAATTGTTTTTCTGACAGAGAAATGTGAGATGGAGATTCTATCAGTCAGGATAAATCGAATTATGCTGCAGTAACAGAAACCCCAAAATCCAGTTGCTTAAAACCACAAAGGTATGTTTTCCTCTCTGTTCATAGGGGTCAACTGGGGGCTCTGCTGGGCAGCACCTTCCCTCCAGGATGGGGGCAGAGGAAAAGAGAAAGCACGGTGAATCATGCGCTGGCTCTTAAAGCTTCTTCCCAGAAGTGACACACATCAGCCACTTAATCTCACATTTCATTGGCCAAGGCAAATTCATGGTCCATTCAACTTTTAGGAGCCAGTAAGTACAATACAAACATGAGCCCAAAAGAACTGGAAACATTTCCTAATCAGTTATTCTAAACTGTTTATTGAACAATCCATCTTTTCCCCACTGATTTTAGTCGCCAATTTATCGTATACTAAATTTTTATTGGTATTTAGGCCTCTTTTTGGATAGTCTTTCTGTCCCATTGAGTTGTCTTTTTTTCTTTTACATGGGCAGGCACTGGGAAACGAACCCAGGTCCTCTGGCATGGCAGGCGAGCATTCTTGCCTGCTGAGCCACCGTGGCCCGCCCTGAGTTGCCTTTTGCTGTCTATATAGAATTACTGTTTTACTTTCTATAGCTTTATCAAGTCATTTAATATCAAAGAGGGCAAATATTCCTTCATTATTCTACTTTAAGCTTTTTTCTGCTTGATATAGGTATTATAGATAGATTTGAAAATCACTCTGAAGTCCTATGTGATTTTGATTAGAATAGAATTGCATGTGCAGATGAATTTATATCTTTATAATATTGAGAGTTACTATTTAAATAGCCTTAAGTATCTCAGTAAGGTTTTATCATTTCCTTCAAATATACTCAGTAACTTCCTGTTAATTTGATCCTTTAGATTTTTTATTTTATAGTTATGGGGAATGAGACCCTTATTTTATTGTATATTTTAAATGTTATTCTAGCATAATGGAAGGACTTTTGATTTTGATATTCATTGTAACCATCTACCCTACTGAACTCTCTTATTAGTGCTACTTGCTTTTCATTCAATTCTTTTGGTTTTTGCAGATTTGCAGTCAATTTATTTACAAATTTATTTTTAGTGTTTCTTTCTCCTCATTCTTGTTCACTCTCTCTTTTCTTTTAACCAATTTTATACTTTCATTTCTAAAGAAAGAGTGGAACTTGCTGTCTTAATGAATACAATTTCATTTCCACTATTTTCTGTGACCCTTTGACCACTCCTTCCCAGCTGTGCCTGCTGACTTAGGGAAAGAATGACACAGCAGAATGTAGGAAAAGGAAGTCAAATTCTCGGAATTTTTAGTTTCTAAAGTCTATAAATAAATTGAAACAGCAGATAAGGGGGCAGCCCACTCTATATAAGTTACTTAATGAGGACCCTGGACCACAGCTGGTCCACAAGCTGTTTGTTACTGGACTGTAATGAGTTAAGCACAGAAACTCAGAGCATGCATTTAGAAACTTTTACAGAAATTTGATGTTGCCACAACACCCAAGTGCATGATTGGCTGACTCATCTCACCCTCGAGGGTGTCATATTGGGTTCTGGAGATTCTAAGTGAGCCACAAAAAGACCAGGGCTGGGGGAAAAGAAGTGTAATTAATAAAGTATCAAGAGGCAGAAAGAGTTCAAATAGAGTCTAGAGGCTACTCTGAAGGTTGCTCTTATGCAAGCTTCAGGCAGAGCTTGCTACCTATCATAACCTGCCAAACCTTAACCAGGACCATTCCAGTCAATCCTAAAGAACATCTAGGGCAATTTATAAGATTCCACAGGGGTTCCAGGCACTAGAGTAACTTGCCAGAAACCTACAACCCCTAGATGGGTCCCTGGTCCAGGTAATTCCTGAAATCTAGCCCAGCCTCTCCAGAACATTGGATAGTTCCATCTCCCTACGCCATATTAGTGACAGACCCTTCCAATATAAAAAAATTCAGAATTGCCATAACCCAAACAAGCCCAGTGAGAGAGGTATGGAAAGATCAAAGGTGATGGTGGAGTTATACAGAGAATATGGGATTTAACAATGAATGTGAATGCTGAATCATTAAATTGATATCTCTTTTAGTCTCCAGTATTTTAGAGCAGCTAGAAGTAAAAACCTAAAATTGTGAAATTGTAACCCATGTCAAACTCTGAAATATGTTCTTCAACTAATTGTGGTGCTGTGCTTGGAAATTTATAGCATTTTTGTATAAATGTTATTGTTCACAAAAAAAGAAGGAAAAAAAATCGATTGTGATGATAAAAAAGTATTTAAGCCCTCTAGCTTCCTATATTCTGGAGCAGATAGAAGGGAAAATATGAGAGGATCATAGGGTAGCCCATGACAAACTCTGGGATCTGTCCTGTAACCACTTTTTGAAGGGTGCTTTGAAAACTGTTGCTTTTTTATTTCTTTGCTTTGTATATCTGTTATACTACACAATAAAAAAAAAGTTAAAAAAAAAACAACAGGGCAATCAAGATGGGCACATATCCACTTGTGGGGTCTCCAGGTTAATGGTGCTTGCCTGCCCTTTGCAGACATTGCACAGCAATGCCAAGTCAAAATCTTCAGAGCATTAAAGACCTGTGAACAAGGGAGAAATCTGATGGATGGTTTCCTAGAGGAAAGGAAAAGAGGCCTAGAGGTTGAAGCGGCTATCATATGGTCACACCATCAAGTTCTGGATGAGAATCAGAACCCAGCTGCTCAACACCCAGTCCGATGCCTTTTGTACTACACCTTCCCGGATTGACTTTCTGATGACTTTGGAAATGGGAAAAAGCCTTGCTTTGGCTACAACTTTCCTCAGTTGGCAAGACAAGAACCCCCTTCTGACACCCTTGCAGGGTTTAAGATGGAGCCTCACACCCACGACTTGAGTTCACTTATTAGAAAATTCTTCTAATCATGTCGATGACCCTGATTTCCTGCAGCTCCTTCTCCTCCAGCAAAAAAGTGGACAATCCTCTGACCCAGAAATCTTCCTGCTGCTGTCACAAGGCAGTTCCACCCAGCCATGGCCAATCTAGGGCACCAAGAAACACTTGCCAGGAACCAGAAAACCCTGGGGAGCAAATTTGATTATAGGGTGACCTTGGAGAAAACTAAAAAGAAAAGTCAAGTGGTTACAGGCTACAAAAACTCACTTTGTTCCCTCCACTCTATTTTTCCGAAGTCCTATTTCCTCACCATCACTAGGAGGAGTTGAAAGAACATGAAAAACCTCTAACCTGTTAAATTGGTTGTTAGAAAAAATTCTTCCACACTAAAGGACACAAGTGTCCAGACTGAAAGCGCCCAGAGCTCCCAGAACAATGGCTAAAAACAGGCCAACAGCAAGGCACATCATTGTGGAGTTTCAGGACACCGAGAGAAAAAAAACAGATTACCAGCTAAGAAAGAACCAAAAATCACCACGGAGATGGCGCTAGAAGCCTGAGGGTACCTCTGCCCAATCTTCCACCTCTGAGAGACAAGGAGCAAGTAGGGATGAGGGCATCAGCCTCCCAGAGAGAGAGTTCTTCGAGATAAACACTAGGAGATATGTACAAATGATGTCGCTTTGGGCTTGAATTAGTGATAAAGAGACATAGAAAATCGTGCAACAACAACCACACCAAACTAAAACACCCAAGATCCTTAACTCCAGGGAAAATGAAAACTTGTGCTGGAAGGGAAAAATAGTCATAATATACATCCTGGCTTAGCGGTGAGTAGGGTTTACATAGTCTTAGCAATATGAACGCTTACTATTCATCCAACTAAGATAATGACAGAATCATACGGAGAGGATGGGGATATTGGAAGTATGTGCATGTGATAGGTGTTATGCTGAAAACACAAGGAACAGATGCTGAAAATCAAAGTACAGAAGAAGTTTATTGAGCTAAAGTAACATGCATGCTGGAGCACCACCAAAAAAGAGGTTACTGCTCAAAAGCGCTGGGTTCATGGGGCAGTTTTTAAGGCTGTTTGGGACAAAGGGAGGATGTGGGGGAATAGAGAGGATCAAGGAAGAAGTGAGTTGCAAAGGAAGTGTGAGTTATGTGAACTGCGAGGAGATATGAGTTGTCTGGAACAGGGTGTCTTTAGTCCTAGTCCATTAATTAGCAACCCACACACAAGCAGAATTGTTTATGCAAGATTTGTGGTTATCTGGTGAATATTAGCAGCTTGCTGGCATCGGTTTGACTCATTACAGCAAGGGCAATAATAACTCCATCAGTACCACAAGGGATCTTTGGTATGTTAGCCTGGCTCTGTTCTTCTTTGCAGTTTCCTGCGTAAAATGGGAATTCAAGCAAATCAGGATGACTAGTAAAACTACTTGCCATTTCAACTTCACATTCCCTCTGTTTCAGTCTGCCAAAGCTGCCAGCATGCAACACACCAGAGATGGATTGGCTTTTAATAAAAGAGGATTATTTAGCTAAAACTTTCGTTCTTTGGAGGAAAAGCAGCGAACTTTCATCTGAGGTTCTCTCTCACATGGGAAGGCAGAGGGTGATGTCTGCTGGCCTTCTCTCCCGGCTTCTGGGTTCCACCACCTTTTGGGGGCAATTCCCTTCTGCATCTCCAAACATCTGGGCTGAGCTGCGAGTGCTGAGATGAGGTATGCTGAGCTGCTTGGGCTGTGTTGCGTTGAGCTCCCTTGTGACCTCTCTCTTTTGATCCAGAGAGTCTCAGGACTCCCTAAAGACCAAGGGGGGAATTATCTTGTTGATTAAGGCTTTGGTAACTTAGGGGCACAGGTGAGACAAACAAACAATAACAGTTTAGTGGTTGTTAATTGTTGAGACGTGAAGTCCGCGAGCCATCAAAGGATTACTAGACTGAAGAGGAAAAGGAGCACAATCACAATTACAGAGGAGATTGGGAAAGTGGGAAACTATTACTGTGTTACGATTTACCCCATCCACCATCTCACTGTCTTTCCACCACCTCTTTCACATGAGTCCCTGAGCCTGGGAATGGGAGGGCACAGGTTTACAGTCTGTGATATTGAGAAATGAGGTCACAATTATAATACGAACAATAAGATAGACAAATAATCAATACAGTCAGTGTGCCAATAAGAAGAATATAACTTTAATGCAAGGATAGGTGAGTCAGCTAAGAGGAAAAGGGATCTACAAACCCCAACTTTGGGATATGGTTAAAAAAACTGTGCGTGTGCTAAGGTACCAGTGACATTGGTATGTTCTTAGGATGTTATATTCAGCAACTATTCTGGGTTAAGCTGTCTCAAATAGATGTGGATGGGCAGGCCTTGTTTAGATGTTTTCTAATACTAGAAATAATTCTATTATTTATTATTAAAATAATTATTTATTGTTTTTTAATAAATAATAATTTTAAACAGAGAAAGAGTCATTGTAGGGAGTATTATAATTAGATAGTTGCCATCATGGGGGACATGAGTGATTAACAGTTATTATCTAATTGCTTCTGTTAACTAAAGACAGTGGGAGAATATTTCATGGGAGGCCAGAGCTGCTTGAAGCTGGTATGTATCTGCACACTCAACAGCAAGACTGGTTGTAGAATATTGCTACAATTGCAGCCTAATCAAGGAAGACATTAGATGCACTCAGATAAATAAGCAGGAAAAGAAGCCTAGGGGCGCAAACAAAAAATACTTCGTGAGTACTCAAATGGGACAGTTCTTTTCTGTAAGATAACCTTGGAACTTTTTCCTATAGGGCCTAGGATATTTGCCGCTAATGGGCGGGTATTGGGCTTACAGTACCACTCCCATACGAGCAGGCTGTAGTGCCAATTGGGTCCTTTTAGGTTCTAAACAAATAGCTCTGACTATTATTTCTCTGGTGGATATATTTCTTGTGCATCCTTCGTGTCGCAGTGTTGTTAGTCCTCTTGAGGACAGGAGCTGGGCCGGCAGGGCGATAGGTGTCCCGAGTGGTAAGGTGTTTCCATTTGCCTTTGGGGCACGATCAGAAGATGTGACTGGTACTTTCATAGTTTTGGGGGCCATGGAAATCGGTTGTACCAATTATTCAAAAGAGACACCATGTGTGGCATCTGGAGCCTGTTTTAAATGTGTAAGCATTTTAGTTAAAACAGAGGTCTAATTTCTTTTTTTTTTTTTTTGTATATTTTTACTAGGGTTATGTTAGTTAATGGGTAGAACATAGGATATAAACTTGCTTTCCTTTTTGTTTAAAGTCCTTTTTTTGCTTAAGACGAAGCTCTGACTTGTAGCTGCCTGCAAGCACTTTTAGAGAAGCATTAGAATAAAATAACGCGACTGATAAGGAAAATTGTTTCCTTCTGTGACATATAACTTCTTTAAAATATTTTAAACCATGACTAACACTATATATTCATCTAATATCATGAAGATCGATATCAGGACATAACATGGACAGTGACAACATTGTTAGGCTTTTAGGAACTTTATAGTCTTCCAATATTTATATGAACAATATTTTATTAGTGTAAATTTAACTATCAAAAGTTTAGAAATTCCTTTTAAATTTGACATTTCCTATACAATTCATGACATATTAAATGAACTTTATTTTTAG
>PVIY010059773.1:0-11903 GCA_004026745.1 Myrmecophaga tridactyla
GATCTGAGGGAACTGACATCCTCCGCTCCAGCCTGTCTACTTGCTGGCTGGGGAAACATCCCCGAGGGACCCCACAACTGAAAATGTCGGTGGGGAGCCCCGAGGCAGGGCAAGCTGTCAACTGGAAAGAGCCAGGCCCCTAGGCACTGGAAGCCATCTCCCAGCCCAGTGCCGTAAGTGGCCGTACCATCAGGCATTGTGTGTGGCGCATTCACCCGATGCTGTGGGTCGCCTCTCGCCCTGGAGCTGTCGTCAGCTCTCTCTCCGGCATGGCAGGCCGAGCTATCCTGCCCTCGCTGTTTTACCAGCCCAGGGCTGCAGGCTGGGAGGGGCCGCCCGAGAGGAGGAGGTGCCCCAGGAGCGCCATCTGCTGGTCAGAAGCGGTAGGTGCAGACAGGCAAACTCCTTATCTGCCAAGGTATTTTTCTTTTCTTTTTACTTTCTTCTTTTTGTCTTTTATTCTTTCACTGTTGATATATTCTCCTCTAAATGTTTTATTAGTATTATTGTTATTTTTATTTTTACATACATTTATATTTGTATTTGCTTTTGGTTTTTATTTGTTCATTTTATTGTATTTTTATTTATTCATCTATTGATTGATTGATTTGATTTGATTTTTCTCTCCCTCCTGTGTTACCTAGTCTGAGTTCATTCCTAGCAAAATTTTAGGGAATCTGCTTTTGGCTTTGGGACCTACCACTATTGATGTATTTTTTGTTTGTTTTATAATTTTTATTTGATTTTATTATTATCATTTGGGGGTGGTAGTGCATGGCCTAGGAATCAAGCCTGGGTCTCCTGCAAGGCAAGGTTGTATCCTGCCACTGAAGTACATGTGCATGCAGGCCTAGTTTTTAATAGATTATCAGGTAGAATTGCAATTCCTATGTAACATCAGGGCTTCAATTTGGTGGGGAATGACTGATGAACCAGGTGCAAAAAGAGCTCTTCAGGGCGCTGCGACGATGACTCAGTGGCAGAGTTCTCACCTGCCATGCTGGAGACCCCGGTTCGATTTTCGGTGCTTACCCATGCAAAGAAAAAAAGAAACAGAAAAAAAAAAAAAAAAAAAAAAAAAAAAAAAAAAAAAAAAAAAAAAAAAAAAAAAAAGGAGCCCAACAATGCAAAACCAGGAAAAATAAGAAATTTTAGAAGAGTGAAGATAACCAATTCACAAAATAACCTTATTAAGATATTCAAATTCCCTTGAAATAACAGAAAATCACAAAGAACATGAAGATTCAAGCAGAAATGGCCCAGCCAAACAACCAAATCAAAACACCAAAAGGGAGACAGAATATAGTACAACTACTCAAGTTTATTTATAAAGAGATAAAGGATATTAGGAAGACACTAGAAGAGTATAAAGAAAAATTCAAAAGATTAAATGGAAAATTGAAAGATCTCACAGAGATGAAGATACAGTAGAACAAATTAGAAATATAATAGAGACATATAGCCGATTAAAAGAAGCAGAAAGAAGAAGTGAGCTACAAGACAGAACAATTGAACTAGTGCACACAAAAGAACAAATGGCAAGCAAAATGGAAAAATGGAACTGGATCTTAGGGAAAGAATGGACACACAAATGTAGGAATCATTGGTGTCCCAGAATAGAAGAATAAAGGACTGGGAAAATTAATTGAAGATATAATCAGAGAAAATTTCCCAACCCGAATAAAAAACACAAATGAAAGAGGTCCAATGAACTCCAATTAGAATAAATCTAAATATGCCTACTCCAAGATACATACTAATTAAACTGTCAAATGTTGAAGAAAAACAGAAAGTCCTGAATGCTGCACAAGAAAAAAGAACTACTACATACAAGGGAAAACACATAAAACTGAGTTTGGACTACTCAACAGGCACCATGGAAGTAAAAAGGTAGGGGTATAAATGTATTTAGGATCCTGAATGTGAAATGCTTCCAGCCAATAATCCTTTTAGCCAGCTAAGTTATCCTTCAAAATTGAGGAAGAGATAAAAACTTTCAAGACAAACAAAGACTGACAGAACTATTCAACAGGAGACCTGCCCTATAAGAAATACTAAAGGGAATCCTGTCAGCAGAAAATAAAGGAGAGGAGAGGGAGGTCTGGAGGAGGGCACAGAATTGAAGAACACCAGTAAGGGTAATCTAAAGGATAAAACGAGAGAGAAGGAAAAGAATATATAGATCTGATAAATAAAAACTAAATGATAAGAAGGTAGATTCAAGAACTGCTTTTACAGTAATAACTTTGAACATTAATGAACTAAAATCACCAATTAAAAGATAAAGATTGGAGAATGGATTAAAAATATAATCCATCTATATGCTATTTACAAAAGATACATGTTAGACTCAAGGGCACAATTAGATTGAAAGTGAAATGATGGAAAAAAGATGTTCTATGAAAGCTGTAACCTAAAGAAACAGGGGTAGCTATATTAATATCAGATAAAATAGACTTTAAAAGAGACAGGGATACTACATATTAATAAAATGGACAATTTCCTTATTGGCAACAAGGAAATAGAGAAGCTAAGCAATTTGATAAACAAATTAAACCAAACATAAATACTTCATTATACTCCAAAATACCAGGATATACATGCTTCTCTGGTGCACATCTACATCTCCAGTATAGATCATATGCTGGGACAAAAACGGAATCTTTATAAATTTAATAAGATTTAAATTATCCAAATTATTATTTAAATTGATACGACTTTCCTGACCACAGCAGAATAGAGCTGGAAATTAATAATCACCAAGGAACCAGAGCTATAATAAATAAATGGGAATTAAACAACACTCTCTTAAGTAATTAGTGGGTTAAAGAAGAAATTACTAAAGAAATCAGTAAATATCTGGAGATGACTGAGAATACAACATATCAGAACTTATGGGATGTGGTGAAGGCAGTGCTGGGAGGGAAATTTGTTGCCCTAAATTCAAACATTAACAAACGAAAATGAGCAAAAATTGACAACTCAATTGCTCACCTTGAGAAATTAGAAAAAGAATGCTGAAAAAAGCATTTGATGAAATTCAGCATCCTTCCTGAAAAATACACTTCAAATAGAAGGAATCAAAGGAAACTTTCTCAATGTCATAAGGGGCATGTATGAAAAACCCATAGCCAGCATCATACATAACAGTGAGAGCCTGAAAGCTGCACCCCCAAGATCAGGAATGAAACAGGATGCCCATTATCATCACTATTATTCAGCATTATTCTAGATGTCCCAGCTGGAGTGATTAGACAGGAGAAGGAAATAAAAGGCATCCAAACAGGAAAGGAAGAAGTAAAACTTTCATTATTTGCCCCTTGCATGATCCTTTACTTAGAAAACTCTGAAAAATCTTTGACAAAACTACTTGAGCTAATAAACAAATTCAGCCAAGTGGAAGGATACAAGATTAATGAACAAAAATCAGTAATGTTTTTATACACAAGCAACGACCTATCTGAGGAGAAAATTAAGGAAAAAATTCTGTTCAAAATGCTGACCAATAGAATCAGTCATCTATGAATCTATGAATAAGCCTAACCAAGGACATCAAGGACATGTACATAGAAAACTACAAAATATTACTAAACGAAATTTTAAAATGACCTAAATAAAAGGCATCCCCTGCTCATGGATAGGAAGGTTGAATGTCATTAAGATTTCAATTCTACCCCAATTGATGTACAGATTCAATGGAATACTGATCAAAATCCCAACAACCTACTTCAAATACTTGGAAAAGCAAGCTATCAAATTTGTTTGGAAGGGAAAGAGACCCCAAATAGCTAACAATATCCTAAAAAAGAAGAGCAAACTGGGAGGACAATAACTTCCTGACTTTAAGATCTACTATAAGGCCATAGAGGGCAAAACAGTGTGATATTGGCACAAAGATAAAAATATAAACTAATGAAATCAAATCTAGAATGTGGAGACAGACCACCAAATCTATGGACAATTGACCTTTCTTAAGGTACCCAAATCCACTAAACAGGGACAGAATAGTTTTTCAATAAATAGGCATGGAAGAATTGAATATCAACAGCCAACAGAATAGAAGTGGATCTCTGTCTTGAAAACTATACAAAAATTAATTCAAAATAGATTAAAGACCTAAATGTAAAAGCCAGTTCCATTACCCTTCTAGAAGTTAATGCAGGGGAACATCTTCAAGATCCAGTAATAGGAGTTAGCTTCTTAAATTTTATATAAAAAAACACAAACAATGAGAGGCAAAATAGACAAATGGGAGCTCCTTAAGATCAAGAGTGTCTGTGCCTCAAAGGACTTTGCCAAAAAGGTGAAGTTGCAGTCAATTCAATGAGAGCAAATATTTGGAAACCACATATTCGATAAAAGCTCAATAGCTTGTGTACATAAAGAAATCCACAGCTCAACGACAAAAGAACAAACAACCCCACTCTAAAATGGACAGAGAATATGAACAAATGCTTCTCTGAAGAGCAAATATTTATGGCTAAAAAGCACATGAAGAAATGCTCATTTTCATTAGCAATTAAGGGAAATGCAAATCAAGATGACAATGAGATATCACCTCACACCTATAAGAATGGTTGCTATTAAGCAAACAGAAAACTTCAAGTGTTGGAGATATGTGGAGAAATTTGAACATTTATTCACTGGTAGTGGGAATGTATAATGCTGCAGCCATTGTGGAAAACATTTTGGCAATTCTTCAGAAAACTAAATATTAAGTTGCCCTATGACCAGCAATGTCAATACTCGGTATATACCCAGAAGAGCTGAAAGCAGTGACACGATCAAACATTTGCACACCAATGTTCATAAAAGAACTATTCACAATTGCCAAGAGATGGAAACAGTCCAAGTGCCCATCAACAGAGGAGTGGATAAACAAAATATAGTATATACATACAATGGGATATCATGCAATAGTAAGATGAAAGGAGGTTCTAAAGCATATGAAAATGTGGCTGAAACTTGAGGATAAAATGTTGAGTGAACTAAGCTAGACACAAAAGGAGAGATATTGGTTGATTTAGGACTCTGGTAAAGGTAATCTCAGAGGTTACATTGCAGAATATAGCAGACCTAGAAATACACAGAAGACAGGAAAGTCTACCCAATGAGGTTGAACCTAAATGCAAGAGAATGGATAAAAGCGATGGTAACTAATTACTGGGGCAATCAGAACCTGTTGTATTGAAGGTGAATATGATTGAAAGGGGATGCATCGTGCCATGTATCCCGCTGATTAAATCTTCAAGTGTTGGAGATATGTGGAGAAATTTGAACACATATTTGAATATATGGTACAGTCATTGTGGAAAACATTTTGGCAATTTTTCAGAAAACTAAGTATTAAGTAATATATGAATCCTACTGATTGAATCTACAATTATAAATAAGTTCTTACATGAACTATTTCAAAGGTTCAATATTGGACAAAGAGTCAATAGTTGGGGGCCATGGGGAAAAACTAAAAATGGATGCTATGGCCACGTGTTAACAGGAAGACATCAAGAGTACCACAGCACTCAGCACTACCAGGGGAAACTAATTGTAGGGAGGGTGGGGGGCTGACAAACGGTAAGGGGTAGATTTGATGTAATAGTTGTTGATGCTGTTTGTCAGTTTTGTCATTATAGACCACTGAAAACTCTCTAAAATTGGGAATGCTGCTGATTGTGTAACCAAATGAGGATACTGTAAGACATGGTTTGCTTATTTGGGACATTATCCATGATGCCCAATAAATGGAGGGAGCTGAAAGGTATAATGATTGAGAAGCAGAATGATGAATTGTGATACATTTATATGATGGAATATGGTACAGTTACAAAAAGGAAGGATGTCGGGAGGCATGCAATGAACTGAATAAACCTTGGAGAGAATGTGTTGTACAAAATAAGTTAGAAACAAAACAACAAACATGCTAACGTGTCTTTTAGAAAATACTTATAATAAGACTAGAGCCTAGATTGTAAGCCCTTATAGCAGCGGCGCTTGTAATTGTATTTCTAGATTCTGAGACACTGAGCTATATAAATTGGTATTTCCCTGGAATTTGGAGTAACTCTGTGATACCTAAGACCCAGAAATGGAGTGCTATAGTTCTGAAAGTTAGTATAGCAATATATAATAACAGTTAAAGTAACCAAATAGAGATCAGACCTCAATTAGAATTAAACACAAAGCCAATGTGACTGGGTCTAAGGTAAATCAGAATACAGGATTAAAGATGATTATGTTATGTACTCTAGACCTTTCACCTACTCTATGACAATAAAGGCAGAGAGGTTTATGATGTCTAGAACATAAGTTTTCTGTAACACATGATCTAAATCAACCTGTCTGGATAGCTCATTTAAACAACCCAAATTCCTGGAGTCTTGAATGGGAATGAGGTTTAATGTATTACCAGGATACATATCAGATTGTGGTGGGCTGAATCACTATATTGATATTCTTTCTACCCTCCAGTGTTTTGGCACAGCTGGAAGGAAAAATCTGAATTGGTGGAACAGTAGCCCATGACTAACTCTGGGCTCTATGTTCTGTAGTTACTTGTTGAGGTGTGCTTTGGAAATTATTCGTTTTTTTCTTTCTTTGCTTTGTATATATATTATATTTTACAGTATAAATTGCTACAAAAGCACATGGAAGTATCAAATATAGATTCTTTAAGAAAATTCTCCTTTTCAAGTGTACATGTTATAGTTATTTTAAGAAATTGAGATTTAGAAGTCTACTTAGAAGCGAAACTAAAGAGAGATTTTAAGTGAACAGAACTAGAATAAATAAAATTACAAAATTGGGGTAAAAGTTGTATAGACAGATATAAATACTGAATATTTCTCATTTTACAGTGTTGTCAAAGCAAGCCTTGTGTTTCAATCAACCAGTAAGCTTTCTTTAGTCTAATATTTTCTCATATCATTTTCAAATCTACATTCCTTAAAATGTGATTTATGCATTTGCATTGGCTATTAATATGTATATTTATCTATAACATCTATTCAATAAATGAATAATGTATATAAATATATAATTTAGTTTAGTCCCTTAGTAATGAATTGTAATCTGTGACTACAATTCAATCAACAGTCACTGAATGGTGAATATTGAAATGATTCTTATGAATAAACCACTCTGCTAGGTCATAGTAAATAATAATAACCCTCAATATTGAAAAGAGTAATCACCTATTATTAAGATATTCTTGAGATGATAATAGTTAAGATGAACTTAAATAGAATGACGTAGAACTAAATATTGCTAAAGTCATACATATGATACCAAGATATAATAATGATTGATTGTTTATTCAATGAAAGTTCTGAGTTCAGAAACCTGAGAATTCACCTTTGTGTGGAGTGGTCTCAGAAGACTTCAAGGAAAATGAAGTCCTGGGCTAGGACTTGAAAAATGGCTAGACCTTAGTTGAGAAAGGAAATGATCAGAGAGATTAGAAGAAAGAAAAGGCAAAGGATAAAATACAGTTGGAAGGATGGTGCATAAAATGGCATGTAGTGAGGGGATGTGAGAGTCGTTCCGAGATCAAATTCTTGCCTGTCATGAGGGAGACCCAGGTCCTAACTTTTTCACCCACATCCCCTGAAACAATAGATGGGTGAGCATAGGTCAAGCCTCTCCACTTCCAGGCAGTGCTTCGGTGTTCCTTTCAACAGTCCCTGCTCCTTGGCAGCATGGCTTGTGGGTAACATCATCTATAAGGGCCAGATATGCTCTTATTCTTTTATTTACCTCCTTTGTTCCTTGCATTGATACATGAAGAACTGCTGGTTCAAGATGATGTCATCCTTCTCAGAATTATTTGCGCTTCTTTGGGAAATTCTTGATGACCAAAAAGCTGTCTGGTGAAAGATGCAGATGGTCATTTCATTGTGTTCAGTACAGTGGTGGATGGATACAGGAGGGCTGGGGCAGGCATCCCTCATCCCTTAAGGAATGTCCAGATGACAGACACCAAGGTGAGTGGTGAAGGACACAGACCCTGGAGCTCAGCAGCCTGGGCTTAGATCCTGGCTACTATTTGTTCTCCTGTCCAGGCTAAAAACAGGTTAGGAATATAAACTGCCACACTGGGTTGTTAGGCTGGTCAAATAAAACACTATATATCTAAGAGGCTTAAAATATTCCTCTGCACACAGCAAGTGCTATGTAAGTGGTGATGAGACCACAAACAAATGAAATACGTGGTTGTGTTCCATTAGTGTGGGTCCTAGTCCTGCAGTGCTGCCCCTGATCAGGAGACCACCCTGAGGTTCATCTTATCTACTTATTTTCATCTCCTATAGCAGTTGTGACTCCAATGTATGGTGGGAAAGAGTGCATTTGCTTCTCATCCCCCACAGCTCCTGTTCACAGCCTATGTTACTGTACAAAATAACTACATGCTAACTTTCCAAAGTCCTTTCTACCTTCTACTCTGCTATAAGAAATCCATTGATTCATTAATTAGTCATTTATTTAATCTGTTTATATTGTAGTAAAATATACATATAATAATATTTACCATTTTAACCATTTTCCAAGGGTACAATTCAGTGGCATTTAAGTATATTCACAATGTTGTGTTAATATCACCACTACCTGGTACCCAATCATTTCCATATCCCTGAAAACAAATCCAGTACCCATGTGTCTTAATTTGCCAGAGCAGCTATGAGAAATATAACACCATGGGTTGTCTTAAACCACAGCATTGTTGTCTCATGTTTTTGAAGGTTAGAAGTCCAAAGTCCAGACATTAGCAAGCCCATGCTTTCTCTCCAGTATCTGTAGCCTTCTGATGCTGGCTTGCCACAATCCTTGTGGTTCCTTGACTTGTGTTTCTGGTTCCTGTCCCATGGTGGTCTCTCTCATTGATTTGTCTGCTCTCCTGGTTCACTGACTCCCAGTTTCTTTATGACAGCTCTATTCATACAAATTAAGGCCCATTCTGACTCCGTTTGTTTATACTTAAAGAAGACCTTAGAAGATCCTACCCACAAATGGACCCACACTTTGATTGATAATGTCTTCACAAGTTCCTATTTACAAACAGGTTCATACCCATAGGGAAGCAAAATAAGATTAGGAAAATGTCTTTTGTTGGGGTACATAATTCAATCTACCACACCATGTTTTAAAACATGAATCTAATCATAATATTTTACTGCTATGTTCTCTGGGGCATATTGACAGCCTCCAAATTCCTTGCCCATCATACAGCTGAGGACATATGCCCTGTTCTCAGCTGTTCCCACATGGCCTCTGCTAGACTACGCAGAGCTGGCATCAAAAGATGCTTCCATACATCCACATCTTCTTGCATCACATTGAGTATGCATTTTTAGGCTCCCATGCTTTATTCATTCTTTCCCTATGGAATAAAACAATTTTTGTCTCCTCTAATAAAACTCCATTTAATCTTTCATGACAAACCACTCATATCTCCATCTATAAAGAGTTTTCTAACACTTCCCTCCCTCAGGAATACCTAATTCTTATCCCCATGATGCCCTTATGCTGGATGTCCTATTGCATCTTAATTGTACTTGTATATATTTTATACATCAGAATACTTTGTGTCTAATCCATGTCTGAGTCTATGTTAGTGCTATAGAATATTCATGAAATTAATGGATTTATAAAGTTTTCAATGTATTTTTATGTATACAAACTGAATTTTCGTTGTAGAATATAAATAAATATACAAATTCTGGAAAAATATATTTCAAATTGGATTTGACATTCCCTTCATTAGCTCTCTGTTTGCTGCTTTCTCCAAACACCTATTTCTATGTATATTCATTCTAGCAATAGTGCTTATTTTAATGACCCCTCTCAGAGTCCAAAAGTGTTCTCTTTGTATTCATTTTTCCAGAATAAAAATCTAACAATTTTAAGGAATTTAGTGTTTGGTTCCATTAAAGTAGCCTCATCACTGTGTGTTAGCTCCCAAACTTTCCAGGGACAATCTCTCTGCCTCCTTGTGTTCAATAATGTAATCAGGGCTATCGGGGGAAAACACCCTTTCTTTTCTTTGAGTTGAGACAGAACGCTGTTTATGATTGATATTCCATTATACTCCTAGGAAATAATGGTGAAATAACGTACTGTATATTGAAAAGCTGGAAACTTGCTTTCAGTTATTTTATAGTTGACTTTGGCATTATCTTATATTCTCTTCTCCCTCCCATCTCAGCAGGCCTGTACCTTGACCCTCTACCAAGGTCATTGTAAGCATAAGTGGTTTTCTATGTGAAAACATGGGGAAATTGCAATCTATATTAAAGAAAATCTGATTTGCTTGTGCTGAAGAATTTTTTCCCCTCTACATGTGTTCACTTGAGTTACCCTCTAGTATAGCAGGTATTCAGTGAGAAACTGCTGTGCATCACACTCGTAGATGAGGGAAAATATTATCTTTATTCTTGAAAATGCCTCTGTTTTTCCTAAAAAGACAGCATAATCTTTGCAAAGCTATTGCAGAAGGCAAAAACATATGTATCTTCTTGTGGGAAAACACAGTTTAGAGAAACTGTGGGGCATTCTTTTAAAGAAGCAAACTCAACATATGGGGCATACATTTAGAGAAACAAACTCCTTGCAATACCCAAGGAAATTTACATTCCAAGAGAAGGCCTACTATTACTTGCCTGGGGTATTATGTTCCTTAATATAAATATATATACTCCCATTAAGTTAAGACAGGCTAAATAATTATTAAATGATATTTTTATTTCCAAACTACTCATTATTCCTATAGATTGTCAGTGTGGAATATTTATTCTTCTCTGGGTAAATATTATAACACTAACATGTTTTCAGAGTGATAAGGTTCTTAAATTCTTTTATTGATTTTTAAGGTGCTGGTTCAAGGCTATGTACAATTTCAAAAGACTTCATAACTTACTTTCACAATTCCAAAAATATGAAACAGCATCAGGTTAAGGGTCCAAAATCATTTTTATCCACAGAAAATTCTTAATCCAGGCTCTTGCTAGCTAACTGTTTTAATTTAGGTTGTTTACTTCACTTGCTTATCCTTGTCCCCTCAGCCGTACAAAGTGCATGTGTGTGTGTGTGTGTGAGTGAGTGTGCATTGGTAACCAGGAATGATGAAATAATGGAGGTTAGCATAGATGTTAAGTATATATTTTTCAGCTTCAAATTCCATGATTGGTCCAGATAGTAAATTATTATTGCTTAGAGCTAGGAAGATCAGAAATTGGAAGTATGAGGTTTCTTTTCAGAGTGAGGAAAAGTTCTAAACTTGATTATGATGCTGGTTGTACAACTCTGGGAATATACTAACAAAAAAAAAGAATTATATAGTTTAGACAGGTGAGTTGTACAATACGTGAATTTTATCTCAATAAAGCTCTTACCAAACATGGTGCATGAGATAAATCCTTAATATTCCAATCTTTACCTGAAATTCCTGACATAATCTCCATTTTCTGGTAGGTCTACTTTATTTGAAATGCTTATCCTTTTTCCTTGTACCTACATTAACTATTGAATTTAAGATTGATCAAAGTGCATTTCCCCCTGCTCTCAGATGTCTGCCTGTTATGTTTTGCTGCAATTTGGCCATAAAATTATAACCTATAAACTAAGTATACTTTTCTTCTCTGTTTTTTTTTTCTCTCTTTCCTTTTTCTGTCTTTCATTTTATTTCACTTTATTTTTTCACCTGAAGACAAAGACAGGGATTTGCTTGCTGCAGGATGGTAATCAGGAGCCCTTCAAAGTGCGGCTGCATCTGGCTAAAGACATTCTGATGACCCAGGAGCAGGATGTGATATGTGTGTCTGGTGAGCCTTTCTATTCTGGTGTAAGTAGCTCTTCCTTCTGTTGAAGCAGTTTGTTTGGTGGTTCATTGTTTTCATAGAAATTTTTAGTCA
>PVIY010059774.1:0-11905 GCA_004026745.1 Myrmecophaga tridactyla
CTCAAATGGGTGGAGACATGTCATCCCCTAATCCAGTTTAACAACCATTCTTAACCAAATCACATCAACCAGGGAGATGATCCGATCACAGTTTCAAACATACAGCATTGAATAGAAATTATTCTACCTTTACAAAATGATATTTTGATTAAAACATGGCTTTTCTTAGGGGGCATACTTGTTTTCAAACCAGCACACCTCCTTAGATTACAACTTACCTTAACAATGCATGTCCACTCTCAGGTGCAAGACTCTAGCTCTATGAAACATTCATAACACAAATAAATCTTGGGCAGTTCATCATTTGTACTCTCAATACCACAGACCCTTGGTTACTGAGAACAAATGATAATATTCTTAGTAACGGATCTATAAACAACAGCACTTGGGTCAATTTATATTGCTCTTCCAGGTCATATTTTTATTGTGAAGATATTGCCTGTGCACTAAATTGCCTTATTTGCTGGCAAATGTCTGGACATGTGTACTTGGTCTCTTCACTGTTCCCTTCAGGGTTTATAATCAATCTGAAACTTCCCACTGGACTACTCCCATCAGTCTACATTCAAAGGCAAAGCAGGATTTACCCAGGGATTTTATGATTCTAGGCTTGCCTCCTTGGGCAGATTGTTGCTACCTTGGCTTTGGATTAACACAAATGAAAACACAATTAGAAATCAATCACTCACAAGAGGAGAAATTGCTTAATTGATTGCTAGTATGACAACAGTCATTAGATTTATTAGCTAAACTTGTTTTAAACAATATCATTGCCAAATTTGATTACTTATTGGCTGAACAAGGAGTCATTTTTGTCATTGCCAACAGCACCTATCATACTTTTGGGTGAACACTTCTAAGAAAGTCAAGAAACAATTGCCTGAAATAATTAAACAAGCCACATGGCTTAAACAGGTAAAACCTTCCTCTTAGGGCCCCTTTCTGACCACTTTGATTTAGCTGGTTTAAATCATGGGGATCTGGGCTTAGGAGCATACTAAAAGATGGACACTTGGATATTTTGTTAGTCAGAGCACTCATTACAGTCTCCCTGGGGCACTTTTCTCTCAAGAGTTTTGAGAGCTTTACCAAGCCACTTGTTTAGTAGCAAATAATTTATTTATGCCTGGGATGATAAAAAAGAATGAACAAGAAAAAAACTAATATGATCACCTATGATTTCAACATGAAAATATGCAAGTTACTACTCCAAAACTTTAGGCCTTAACTAAGAATGGAATTCAAACCTTAAATTTCAATCATATCTGTCAATCACTGAGAGTCAGCTCAAAATTGGGGAAATTGTTAAATAAATTAAGTGGGCCCAAGATGGAGTCCCTAATGCTAACCCTTATGTGAGTAAATTGAAGCTTAACTAAGTTTCTATTTCTCATAAGTGCTCCTTTTTCCAGAATCTGAAACCTGAGAATGACCAATCAAAATTAGCCAGTGTCTTTTTCCTTCTGGAACCTAGACCTCTAACACACAGCTAAGCCAAGTAAGAAAACTTTCCTGTACCAATCAATAGGATTATTTTCATTAAGACTTCCTTATCCTGCTTATATAAGATTTGCTCTTCTTCTCATCAGAGCTTCCTTTCTTTTTATGGACTGGATGATGCCCAATTCATGAATTGCTTAATAAAGACGTGAGACCCAAAAGACTAATTTCATGTGGATTATTTTTTACTTTTGGCACAGAAGATACAAATTAATAATTGTTCTGATTATCCTAGACTCTCAGATCAATCAAGGCATTGTCAGCAACATATGCAGACAAGATAATAACCAAAAAATAAAACTGCAGGAATTTGAGATATGGTTCAAGAAAATGATGAACATGTACACAGTGAAGAGAAATAGAAAGGCAGTTTTGCTCTTTTTTTATGAGTAAGGTCTGTATGTGTAAAAGGCATGAGGCTCATTTTGGGGAACAATGCTTTTATATAGCAAAATCTTATTTTCCTCCATGCCCCAGAAAAAGTGGTTTCAGGTCCTGGGCTGAAAAAAGGAAATCACACTGTAGTGACATTAATTTCATACAAACTTCAAAACTATAATATAACTGTGGTTACCAACTTCTTTAAAAAGTTTTAATATCAGGCCAATACACTGAATTTTTTCCCTTACAAAGTTTTCAATCAAATTGCAAGGGAGTGTTCATGAACAGATGAGTAGATTAACAAAATGTGGTATATGCATACCATGAAATATCATACAGCAGTAAGATGAAATTATATCCTGAAGCACATGACAAGATGGATGAGCCTTGAAGACATATGCTGAGTGAAATAAACCAGACAAAAGGTTAGATACTGTATGACTCCACTTTTATGACCATGGTAAAGGTAAAAACAGAGGCCTATAATACAGAACATAGGGGACCTAGAGATACACAGAAGCTAGAGATAGGTGAATGGTTAGCTAATGAGGTTGAACTTAAATGTAAGGGAATAGATAGAAATGATGGTGGTTCACTAGTGGTTCTATAAGTAATATTACCATATTGAAGGTGAGCATGGTTGAAAGGGGTTGTATAGACCCATGTGTCCCTCTGATTAACATTACAAATATAAATAAATTCTTGCATAAACTACAGCAAAGGTATGAATCTTGTACAAAGATGTGTTTAAATTTAACACAGGGGTTTAATAGGGGTAAAACTGCTATTGCATGCTAAGGGGTATGTTTAACAGGAAAACATCAACAGCACCACAGCAAAAACAGGAGCAAATAATGGGAGGAGGGACAAGAGTTCAGGGGAGGTTTAGATTTTCTTTGATGAGAGTGTGTTTATCGATTATCTTTCTTTGGGAACAATGAAATTATCTAAAATTGTGAGTTTTGACAGACTGTTGACTTTGGAAATTATACATGATGCCCAATGAATGGAGGTGGCTGAAGGATGCACTGACTGAGAAGTAGATTGGTGAAGGATGGTGTATACATATGACAGAATATTGTGCTGTTACAGAAAGGAACAAAGTTGTGAGGCATGCAATACTTGAATGAACCAGCAGTTTAGTAAGGCAAAATAGCCAGAAACAAAAGAGCAAATATTGTATGGTCTCATTTAGAAAATACTTATAAGAAAACAGGGGTCTAGATTATAAGCTCTTTTCGCAGTCACATTTAGTCTGGAGTGGCAATTATTTGTGGATCTTGAGAAGCTGTTTTATATATGTATATCCTGATATTTAGAGATAAGAACAAAGACAGTCAAGTCAGGATTAAGGTTATTCAGAACCAGGGGTAAGGAAGACATTGTCTATAGTTTAGAAGTTCATCTATTCTTTGAGACCAAAGGAAGAAAGGTTTATTTTGTCCAGAACTTAAATTTTCCATAGCACATAATCTAACTCAACCTTTCTGGATACATCATTGAAACAATTCAAACACAGGGAGAACAGAATAAGAATGAGGGGCTTTAATCCTGTAGCTTAATGTAATGCCTGGATACATCCCAGAGTATATCAAGCATATAATCAAAAAGTAGTGGCAAAGTCCCTTGAGGGAAGGGAGAAAAAAGAACTATTGAACTTTACCATCAAGGAAACCCCTGATAATGTGTCAAACATTAGGGCCACCAACTCAACAGGCCAAGCCCTTGATCTTGAGGCTTGCTCTTATGAAGCTTATGTATGTAGCAGGGAAACAGCCTACCTATAGATATGCTAAGAGTTACTTCTGGAAGACCTTTTTTGTTGCTCAGCTGTTGCCTCACTCTCTCTAATCCCAACTCTGCAAGTGAAATCATTGCCCTCCCTCCTACATGGGACATGACATCCAGGGGTGAGTCACCCTGGTGGCATAGGAGATAAATCCCATGGATGAGCCTGGCCCTGACACCATGGGATCAACAATGCCATCCTGACCAAAAGGGGGAAAAGAAGTGTAAGAAATAAGGTACCAATGGCTGAGAGAATTCAAAGAGAGTTGAGAAGCTACTCTGGAAGTCACTCTTACACAAGCTTCAGTTATTAATTGCTACCTATCATATGTTGCCAACCCCAACCAAAACTATTCCAGCCAATCCAAAAGAACACAGGGCATCATATAAGATTCTACAAAGGTTCCATGCACTAGGGTAACTTTCCAGAAACATACAGCCTCCTGATGGGTTCCCGGTCCAGATATGTCCTGAAATGCAAGGGGCCAGCCTCTGCAGTACATCGACTAGTTCCATCCCCCTATCCCATATTATCAACAGCCCCTTCCAACATGAAAAAATTAGAATGGCCAATGCCCAAATATCCCTAAAGAGTGGGAGAAAGATCAAAGTTGATGGTGGAGTTATACAGAGAAGGTAGAGTCTAGCAAATGAATATGACTGCTGAATCATATATTGATATTTCTTTTAGTCTCCAGTATCTTACAGCAGCTAGATGTAAAGACCAAAAATTGTGGAATTGTAACCCATACCAAACTCTGAAATCTCTTCTACAACTAATTGTTGCACTGTGCTTCAAAATTTATTGTTTTTGTATATATGCTATTTTTCACAAAAGAGGAAAAATGTTGATTAAGATAATGCATGTACAACTATATGATGATGTTGTGAACCATTGATTGTATACATTGGTTGATTACATGGCATATGAATATATGATATATATCAATAAAAATATAAGGAACAATATAACATCTATTTTGGTTTGGATTTTGTATTATGTGAATATATAACTATTAAAAATGTAATCATAAAAAAATACAAGGGAAAGAAAGGATAGGCAGACTAGTGTTTGCTCTGTGTGACACATAAAGGAGCCTCCAAGAGCAGTGGCCCAAGAGGTACTACTTGAACCGCTGACTGCATAATATGGCAACCCACTAGGACTATCAAAAATGCAAGGACAGCACAGTTTCAGCATATGAGGGATCCCTGCTAAGTCTGGCTTTTAATTGTACTCAGATCCTAAACAGATCTTAGTGTCCCCTCATTGACAAGGCCAGAGAATAATACCAGCACAGTGTCAGGAGAACAAACATTGTTTAAACTAGTCAGTGAATACCACTACTCCATGATTTGAGAATGCTTATGTTGTTAGTAGTAAAGGAATCAAGAAGCCTGAGCTCTGGAACATTACAAACATTGTTTACCCTAGTAAACAATAATTAATGTTCTTGTCTAGGGAAAATGACATGAAATTAGGTAATGAGATCCCCAAATACCATTGATAAGATTATTTAGTCTAACTTTAAAGCAGTATAAAATGGTTTCTTCACCACAATAAAGGCTAGCTTTGTATTTTTTCTAAAAAGCCAATTACATTACCAGCTCTAGCCTCAGTTTAACAGGGTTTTTTGTTTTGCATGGGCAGGCACTGGCAATCACACCCAGGTCTTTGGCATGGCAGGTGAGAATTCTGCCACTGAGCCACCATCACACTGCCCTTAACAGGTTTTCATAAAATATAGCTTGAGTATGTCAGAATCAAGGTAAAAAGGGAGTGAGGAGCAAAACACCCTCTATCCAGAGTCCCTGGAATAAAAACTACTTTAGAACCCAGTGAGCATTCAAGTTATAGGGTTTAAGATTATGAGCCCAAACTAATGATTTCTTCCCTTCTACTACATGTCCATCTAGCATGACTTGAAGATGTCCTGGACATGGATCAGTTCTATTGGAGAGGCTTTTGCACTCCTGTATAGTCCTGGGTAGACAAGTCTCCTGAATCAGACTTCTGGAAGGTTCTAGTCCAAAGAGGTTTGTTTTTTTATGATGAGTTTCTGTCATTCCCAATTCCAGATTCTATAGTGCTAGAATTTGGGCCAGAAGTGTATCAGCCTCTGGGATTTGCTTTAGTGAAGAGTTGGGGGGGGGGTACTGCTAGGAATAGTCTGGGCTGATGTCAGCTAATTTTCTTCTACTGTTTCTCCATTTGCAGCTTTAATTTTCTTAGTGCTTCTGTCATTCAAAGTTACTGAGCCACCTTGGGGGAAAAGGCCTATGGGGTATGTATCCAGCATCTTTTAGGCCTGCTTGCTGCACAAATTGGTAAATGCTCTCTTGGATCTGTTTTGTTGTCAAATAATTTATGATGACATTTGGTAGCATTAGCCTTCACCACTGGGAGTGTCAGTGGCCACTTTCAGGGTAATTGCAGGGAAGGATACATTGGCCTCTCCTTCCTCCACTTTGGTGAGGTACTGAAATTTGTGCTCTGGAATCACTAGCTTCCAGGGGATGCTGCCCTGGAGGGCATGTCTGACGGAAGAGAAGTCATCAGCATAGAATCCTGAAGGGGCAACATCATAGCTGAATATCTGGGCAATACATTCCAATGGGCAGGGACATCTTGTCTAGAGGTCTGCTAGGCTCAAGAGCTGGCACTTCTGGTTGTCTGAAAGCCATTGAAACATAGGGATCTGGGTGTTTTTTCTTGATAGACTTCCAGAGTTTAGTCCCTGTCACCATTGTGAAATGATATAACAACCATAATGCTGACAGATATTAATGAGGAAGATTTTCCAGTTGCTGCAAATTAGCAAAGCTTCCCCCAGGAAGAGTTCATCCACAGATTCTGTTCCTCCACCACCATGGAGCTGTTGGTAGCCTAAGCTCTGGCACTAAAGAGGCTCCAAGGACTCACATCTCCCTAGATTCTGTGACACAGTCCAGATTCAAGACATGTGGTAGGTGGCCCTGTGCAGGCAGCAATAATGAACGTCTTGGGTAATGACCACAGTACAGGCTGCTGGGCCATGGCAGCTTCACAGTGAAGCCTGGAATTCATTCTACTTTCATCATTACTGAGTTTCTATGGATGTATTTGATGTTGAACATCAGAAAAGGTTGTTTTGATATATGATCCAATCTGGTGTGGTAGGTTATTATTTACAATATTAATTGGCAGATATATTTGTTTACATTCAATACTTCTTTTATTCTGTGGCTTGTCCTTGCATTTCCACATATTGCTCCAATGTAACAGCAAGAAGGTAAGAATATTTCTTTTTAACTAGGATATTTTTGGTGCTGGGATTTGAGAGGACCCATTAAATATCTTCTCTTTTTCCCACTGCATATCTGAACATAAAGGAAGACTAATATTTGTATAAGCATCAGATATATTTTTTGTTGACAGAGCTTTGGGAGTATATAGTTTTGTTGTGTGAAAACAAAGAGGACCCTAGTAACACATCACAGCACCAAGTAGGTGTTTCCACACAGCCCGGCAAGGGCTGGGCAATCAATAGAGTGCCTCTGCGTGACAGGCAATGCTCTTAAATGTTAATGCCCAAATTAGAAAGCAAAACGCTTGCTTCATAGTGGCTACAGAAGAGGCCTGAAGGGAGCTCCTGAACTGTGCACTTACCCATCCTAATGGCACCAAAGCTATGTCCCTTAGTTAGGTTTACTAGTAATACTGATTTTTTCAGTTGTGGGTCTCTCTTCAATAGCTTTCAATTTCTCTGCTCATTTAAAAAGATTTGAGTTAATTTGTTTTCCTTTTGTTAAATTTCAAGTTTGCGCTTCATGTACGTGAGTGACTTTTAGCAGTGTTTGTTTCACATTCTTTTACAACCTAATGCGGTTTTATTTGGCTTTTCCTTGAAGTTTTTGCCCTCTACCACGTCGATTTTCCATTAGTTTCTCACCTTCACATTTCTTACTTGTATTATTTTAACTCTATTTTGTTATTTTATTTATTAAAATTTTTCTGATTTTTTCAATTTGTTCTTATTATTAAATTAATGAATGATAGAAATTACTATCATCTCAATAACATCAATGGCTTGAAAGAAACCATGCTTTTTTTACTTGTTGAGGAAGGGATCATTGGGGTCAAAAGCATATCACACCTGTGTGTTAGTAACTCAAACTCTGAACACCACACTACAATAACTTGGCTTTACAGTAGTTGCTGATTTCCATTGTGTGTGTGTGTGTGTGTGTGTGTGCATATATATATATATATACCTATTTCAAGCTACCAAAGATTTCAAAACTTTCTTACAAATCTGAATATTTACTCACAAGCTCTTACCAGCCAGTACATGGCTGTGGGGGATACCGCTGCATGAGAAATTGAAGGACTGTGTTGAAGGTCGTAACTATCCTGTGCTATTCCTGAGCAGGAATGTGCTGGCAGATTTAATTCAGACCAGCATAACCAGGCCACCGGCTCCACTTTAAGGAAGCCAATTAGGGTATTTCCTCTCACCACTGATTCAATGACTCTTTGAGTGGACCTAACTTTTAATAGACAGAAGTAGAGGAAAGCAACATGATTCCTTTCTCTTGTGACTCCACCTTGTCCACCATGTTTTCTTCTGCCTGAGGAAAAAGGTTTAAGTGGCTTCACTGCTTCCCAATATGGATATCAGAGTTAGAGAATGAGCCTCACTGACTGAGAATAATCAAGAACTGGGAGAAGACCCTGGTCATGAAGGAGATTCTTGCTGCCGTTCTAGTATCATCTCATTTTGGAGTTAAGTGGGATAGACAATTGAATGAATATTCAAATGTATTCTAAGAGTCTGTCAGGCTGGAAATCCTACAGTACCAGAAATCAGTGTCTCTGTTTTCTGTAGAGACTGAAATTTATTTTTCAATCAAGTGATCTAGGGAGTTTAGACTTCTTCCAACTTTACTTAGTCATCAGCCTGAAGACCAGAAATTGTCCTGACTGATATATCAAGATATGGAAGGTGGGGTAAATGGTAGTACAAATTAGATTTTCATTTTAATTGTGAGTGAAACCCATGGCCCATGTAAATTAGAAAAGTTTACCAGATGACAGTATCTGGATGAATGATCCAGATATTTCTATCTTTAATTATAACTACTATTGTCATCATAAAGAAGGGAAATGCTTAAGCCCAGCAAC
Source organism: Myrmecophaga tridactyla (assembly GCA_004026745.1). Classification (NCBI taxonomy): domain Eukaryota; kingdom Metazoa; phylum Chordata; class Mammalia; order Pilosa; family Myrmecophagidae; genus Myrmecophaga; species Myrmecophaga tridactyla. The sequence goes on from PVIY010059774.1 coordinate 8,834, forward strand.
ATCAGTACCTGATTTCAACAAAAAAAAATGAAGAGGACCATGTCACTGTACAAGCATGATGTAAGGATCTTTCAAAATGGGAAATGACTAAGGAAAATGAAGTGCAAGTTCAAACATTAAAAGAGAACAGAGTGTTTGCATAGCAATTCTCTAAAACCTTGCCATTGCATAAGTGAAAATAGGAAAATCTGCTAGTGAAGGATTAAATGAATAGGTGAGAGTTTTTGGAGTGGGGCTTAGCCTTTCTATGCTTGCATTTTCCAACTTATGAAGTGGGATGAACCTAATACTTGAGCTTAAAACCCCTGTTCCTCTGAATCCTTGAGAGTGAATCTGAGTGGCAACTTTTGTCAGAACTTGGTCATGTTTCTTTCCTCTCTTTGACTAAGATTTCCCATTTTTCAATATGAACTATAATTATGACTACCACTTATGCAATATTTTGTGAAAAACAATGAACTAGTACATTCAAAGACAACAGACATGTCTCATGTACATTAAGATTGCAAGTGAGATTTATTACCACCTGATGACCTTTCCTTGCTTTCAAAATAAAGGTGAATTCCCATTTGGAAAACTGTTATCAAATCAGAAAAAAAGATGCTGTTCCAGTTTGTTAGCTGCCAGAATACAATATACCAGAAATGGAATGGTTTTTAAAAGGGGAAATTTAATAAGCTGCTAGTTTACAGTTCTAAGGCCAAGAAAATGTCCCAATTACAAGTCTATAGAAAAGTCCAATCAAAGGCATTCAGGGAAACATACCTTGGTTCAAGAAGGCTGAGGAAGTTCAGGGTTTCTCTTAAGTGGAAGGGCACATGGCGAACACAGAGTTTCTCTCTCATCTGGAAGGGCACATGGCAAACGGCATCATCTGTTGAGCTTTCTCTCCTGGCTTCCTGTTTCATGAAGCTCCCCAGGAGGCATTTTCCTTCTTTATCTCCAAAGCACTGGCTGATGGACTCTCTGCTTCATGGTGCTGCAGCATTCTCTGCTCTCTCTGAATCTCCTTCATTCTTCAAAATGTTTCCTCTTTTATAGGACTTCAGAAACTAATCAAGACCCACCCAAATGGGTGGAGACATGTCATTACCTAATCCAGCTTAACAACTACTCTTGATTTGGTTACATCTCCAGGGGGATGATCTAATTATGTACAGTATTGAATAGGGATTATTCTGCCTTTATGAAATGGGATTTTGATTAAAACATGGCTTTTCTAGGGGACATACATCCTTTTAAACCAGCACAGATGTAAATTGATAAGGACCATAAAGAACAATTGAAGTAGCAATCCAAAAGACCTCTACAAGTATCTTCGATTACCTGGAATTTGTGAGAAAGATTGTTCACAATTTTCTTCTCACATTTCATCTTTCTGAAATCTGAATGATTATTACAACACTAACAATGCTACCAAGTAGATTTTCCTTGACTGAAAATAAATTAACACAATTTAAAACTTTTCCTACCTAATGTGAAAATGGACATTTGTTTTCCAAAGAAATAATAGCCCCAACAGAAATGTAATTAGAAACTATAAATCACATCATTCAATACCCTTAAAAACTGATAAATTAGTCCAGTGGTTTTTAATACATAGATTTAAGCTTTGAAAACAAGTTTACTAAAGCATAATTAAAATTCCCATTGAGTTCTCTAAAGTGTTCAAGGATTTATAATTACTTGCCCATAGAAAATGCATACTTGAAGAAAGGCTATCCTTATGGACTAAATCTTTAAGTCAAATATTCTGTACCTAAAACCAGAGTCTAAAAATTCCTCAGATTAAACAATGAAGAGGAAAATTCTTCTCTTTGCCCCAGCATTCCCTCTTCAGCTGAAAAGTAGCATTTCCCTACTATAAGGAGAGTGGTAGGGCCCCATACAGTGGAGTTGGGAGTCTCCAACCATAGTGTTATATAATATGACAAGGGTAAGTGAGAGGAAACAGGGAGGACACATAATTCACCTCCTATACTGGAGTATAGCACACTTCCCTTATCATCCAACAATCTTCTCAGTATCATTTGATTGAACAAGGCCCTGGGACAATTCTGTGGACCCAAAGTAGACCTCTGCCTTTAAGTTTCCTCATGTATTTTTTGTAGAAGTTGGTACTTACATCAATTTGTAACTCTAGTCTCTGAATTGAGAAGCAGTCCCATAAGAAGACAGGCTGTCATCAATGAAAGAATTTGTCATCGTGGAAACAAAGTCCTTATATCCTGAAATTTCACTTAGAGACCCTGGTTTTTAGAAGTTTTTGGTGGCACAGTCCAGGAGGATGTTCCCTCAATGTTCTGTCCATTTGGATTTTAGGTGGAAGATTTGAGCATTTCCCATTCCTTTGTTAGCTAGAAGTGTAGGCAGAAATATTGACCTCAAAGGGCCAAAGTATGGCTCAATGCTGATATGTCTAAGACAACTTTTTCTACATATAATTTATCCATTAATATATACAAAGATCATATTTGTTGAGATTCTTCATATGGCATATACTTTGTGGGCACTTTGGTCCAAGTGTGATCCAGACAGATCATATCTCTGTTCTATTCAGCTCATGCAGTCTGAAGGAGGAGAAAGTCAAATTCAAAATCAGAGTAAAAAGTGGTGTATACCTTGCTGGAGTGATGGGGAGATTTGAAGGAGTACAGAACAGACACTGTGTTACTTAGATTCAGTTGTCAACTTGGCCAGGTGAGCATACCTAGTCTTGTTGCTGCGGACATAAGCCAATGGTACGTGAACCTCATTTGTTGCTAATTACATCTGCAGTAGGCTAGGAGGCATGTCTGCTGCAATGAGTGACGTTTGACTTAATTGGCTGGTGCTTAAATGAGAGACAGCAACGTAGCACAGCTAAGCAGCTGGGCATTCCTCATCTCAGCACTTGCAGCTCAGCCCAGGCCTTTGGAGATGCAGAAAGAAGTCACCCCAGGGAAAGTTGTTGGAACCCAGGGGCCTGGAGAGAAGACCAGCAGAGACCATCCTGTGCCTTCCATGTAAGAAAGAACCTCAGTGGAAAGTTAGCTGCCTTTCCTCTGAAGAACCAACAAAATAAATCCCCTT
>PVIY010059775.1:0-11910 GCA_004026745.1 Myrmecophaga tridactyla
TAAATAGACATAATTACTGAGTGGCCTGAAAAGGGACCTGCACACAATTAATATTGAGATTTGGCAAGTGTACCATCAGAAGCAACTTATAATTTATCCAATAAAGAAACATTAGGGATATGAGTCGTTATGAAGCATGGTAAACAGTTTTCTAAGCAGGCAATGAAATCCCATTGCTGAGAAAATGCATGCATGGGGGGATTATAAAATATTGGACTGATGAAAATCATATTTCTGCCCACCCCCACCCCCACTTCTATCCTCAGTTCTGGTGTGACACTGCAAAGTGTTCTAAAGATTCAGCTGGGAATATATGTTCTGGAAGAGCAGACCTGCTTGGAGCGTGGAGAATGGCAAGCTGTTGCAGACACGCTCACAGAGGAAATGAGGAAAATTGGTTCTTTGGAAGATCTAGTGCAGTCTGTTTGTAGCCGGAGGGAATCTTGGAGTGCCGGGAAAACTAAGGGACATGGAGTGAGGTATGACGGAGGGTGACTGAACACCCCGATGGGGGGTCAGTTAAGAAGATGACCTTGGAATTAGACAGATCAACTGTGAGAACCTTGGGATTAGACCATCCGCAGGCTCTGCCACTTACTTGCTGCATTATTTCAATAAGGTCTGTCACCATCCTGAGCCCCCATCTCCTCACCCCTCCCAGGGCATGGCTCCCTTTTAGGGTGGGAGGTTATACATGATTAGGAATGTGCCTGAGACATAGTAGGTGCTCAGTAAAACTAGCTCTGATTCTCTGCAGTGATGTGTGGAGCTCAGATTCTCAGATATCATCAGGCTTCTGGTCTCTTCTGGAATGAAGCAGAAATAAAATGACTTTAGCTAATCAACAGAGGATGGATTCAATGGGATTTACCTTTGAATTATCAAATTGAAGAGGAAGGACCCAGCAGTTCAAACCACCTTGGCCCTGTACCTGAAAGGGTTGGTCAAAGGGCACTCAAGAATATTCCAAAAAAAAAAAAAAAAAAACTTTGAACGTTTCAACTTGGATGTGCATAAATCTCTAAGAAAGTGGATCTTCCCGAGTCAGTGGTTACCTACCTCAGGTGGATTGCAAAGGCAGTTCTGCTCTGCAGGGGTGTCCTGAGCAGGGTTCTGTGCTGGCCTCCTGGCATGGCTGCAGCCCCACCACCACCACTGCCTGTGGCCCCTGCAAGCACCCCACACCCACCTGCATCCCCTACGGGTCCCCCACTCTCGCCCACAGCCTCCCAAGTCCTCCTGCAGACCCTGCAAGCCCCTTGGCCTGGGGGGCTCCACTCTGCGTTCAGCCCTCTCCCCAGGAATAGTTCCTCCAAGATTCAGCAAAGCAGCTTCTTACTTCTGATTGACTCTTTTTTTTTGAGCAAATCTCCCAGAATCAAGTCTCTTGATGGGTAATTGTTCTTGACAAATATCTTGTTTTTTCATCAGTGCAGCTGTGGTTATTCACGGGCAGGAACACCGTCCATTGGCTGCGTGCTCACTGCTTTCCCTCCTTTTTCTGTGAATGCGTGTTAGTAGAGTCTCCTCGTTTGGGTGCTATTTTATAGGTTTTAGAGGGAGTGACCTTTTATTTATTTTTGTTTGTTTTGTTATATTCCAAATATATAGTATAAGACATTTTTCATTCAAAATCAAAAGAATTTTTAAATTAAATCTCTCAATAAAATAACATCAAAAAATTTTGACATGAGTCCATTAACTGAACAAAGAGGAACTCATTAGTGTCAGGTCCAAAGATCACCTTTAAGGAACTGGGAAACTATGAGTGCCTCAGAGACACATGATCTCCGTGGGAAACATAGCTCACCTTCCTGTGCATGCTCCATCCTCGCGGGGCCCTGGGAGGTACCCGGGCATGGAGTTCTGTAAGGGCACCCACATGCTAATGGCTCCTGTGCTTCCCTCAGGGCTTTCTGACCTGTAAAAGACCCTAAAGGGCCCCCTGGAGGGCAGGGTCAACTGCAGGGAGCCAAGAGACCTGTCCTGCCAGAATCAAGGTGGGGCATGAGGCAGGGGCAGGGGGGTCCCAAGGAGATCCAGGTGGTCTACAGCCCCCATGTCTCGGGTGGGTTTACTTTGGATGTGCCAAAGCATTAGGTCCCAAGCCTACACCCTGCTCACCCCTGGGTGGGCCACATCCCCAGCATGGAACACCCACCCCCGCCCACCTCTACGGGTCGGGACCAGGAGGGGGGACCCAGTGAGTGCATGGGGCGCAGATGCTGCACAGCTGAGCATGTGCAGGCCATGGGAGCAGGTGAGGAGGGCAAGCAGAGGCAGCAGACAGGAAAGCAGCAAAGCCCTTGAGAGGGCCCTCCACAAAGACCAGATCTGAGCCTGTCTTGCTCACATTGTCCCAGGCACAGTACAGTGCCAGGCACCAAGTAGCTTCCAGAAGGAGGGAAGGGTGGGCTCTGGGTTGAGAAAGGAACAGACCATGTCAACAGGTGACCAAAGGCTGGGGGTCAGTGGGGCTGTTGAGAATTAAAATTACAATTACAGCAAAATTTTAGGTAAACATACAGAGACAAGTAATGACATTTTTAAAACTTCAGAATAAAATCTGTTTAATGGATTTAGGGATGGTTAAACTGAGCTTCTGTTTGAAGCAGTGTCTTCTCCTCCTCCATCAGTGCAGGCATAGAACACTTTGATACATACCCGGAACTGCCAGGGTTTGACCTTGCCAACTAATCCACAATGACAGGCTCAGAGGTCCTTGGAGAGTGATTGATTTGATGTCCTAGGAAGTGGAAACTCAAGATGACCCAGAACATCTTGCTGTCAGAGAGCGAGAATTCTGTCTAGAATACTTGGGGATGGTGTGCAACAGCTAGGAGAGCTGACCCAAGGGCTCACAATGGACATATTGTGACAAGGTAACCCACATCAAGAGGGTGGTAATTATGGGTAACTGGTCAATTCAGCAAAAAACTACAGGCCCATAATGACACACAAAATGGAAAATATTATAAACGTTGCAAAGCCTTCCATGAAAGGTGCCAGAATACTGATGCCAGATTCTACTGCCACAGACCATTTGCTGGTTAATGGAGGGAAATATACTCACCCAGTGGAGGGATCTCACAGGTACCACCTCAGTTCAAAGGTAAAACTTAATGTCCTACTGGGGAGGCCACCAGCATCCATGTATCTCGTGATGTGGGGTACATAGCATCACCTTGAAATAAGACTTGCCCCACGGTGTTTACTAACCAGGGCTTCAAACCTAACTTCTGGTTTTCATAAAATGCCAGGGAAAAGAGATACAAGCTAAAATGAGGGCATTATCAGACAAATTCAGAATGTGGAGTCTACTATCAGGCAGCCAGATGAGTCTCTCTAATAAATCAATGACATGGGAAAATTAGAGACTTAGCAGATAGGACAACCAAATAGAAAGCCTGATTCTTGCTTGTACCCCAAACAAGGTGGGGTACAACTGGGTACATTTGAATAGGAACTGGGAGTATATGATTAGGAATCATTACTAGTTTTGTATGGGTGACGATGACATTGTGCTTATGTAGGAAAAAAATCCTTATTTTACAGATACATACAGCAGTATTTCAGTGAAATGTCATGATGACTGTAACTTTCTTTAAAATACTTCAAAAAAGAGAAATAAGTGAAGAAATTATGAAGAAATGTTAGCAAATTTTAAATCAGGTGCTATGTGTGTAAATGTCCATTGTTCATCCTTCCTTCTTCTGTGTTTGAAATTTTTCATAATTAAAAATTAAATACAGGGCAGGCTACAGTGGCTCAGCAGGCAGAGTTCTCGCCTGCCATGCCAGAGACCCAGGTTTGATGACCAGTACATGCCCATGCAAAAATAAATGTATACATATTAAATACACTGGTAGAATGCACGCCTTCCATGAGGAAGAGCCAGGTTCAATTCCCCCCCAAAAATCAAGTACACACAAATAAAAAGATACAGATAACTAAATATGCTTGCAATACTAAAAGAGCAGGTGGCCCCATTAGAATATATGTAATTCTCATTTATTGGATTTTAGGTTATAAGGGTGCACAGTTGCTGGCTGGGGTTGGAATCACCTTGGAAGCTACAACCAGTTCTTGAGCACCCCCCTCAAAAAAACATGAATCTATTGATCAATAACCTAAAGCCTGCATCCCAAGGTGCCCTGAATCACCATCCTCTTTCTTAGTGTTTCGTGAGATGATGCTAACACCCAGAAGGCTAGAAATGAGTTGGGGGATGCTTAGGGTGAGCCATGCCCATGGTGCGTTGATATTTTGAAATGATTTAAAATGGCATAGGTTTAGATCTGAATTTTATATAATACTGTAATTATGTGCTTGTGTCTTGAAGTGTTTGAGGCACTTCAGAGAATTTCCCATAGTAAACATACATTTTTGAACTGTTTTGAGAGGGTATGACTAAGACAATCATCAATTTTGGATGTATGGGAGAATTTGATTTATAAAAATTTATGTTTTGATTTATAATTAGAGCCACAATGTTTAGAAAATGGTTTTTATATCAGATTTGGAAGATTAATAAACTGAGAAAAAGAAAGCACAGTGCTAGCTGACAGCAGTTCGAGCAGTGATTAAGAGGTTAGATGAGCCAAACTGCCTGAGTTGAAATCCTTCACCACAGCAAAGGGTCGTTCCATCATGCCTTCATCTATAAAATGGTCATGCTATCAATAATGCTTACCCACAAGATCATTATGAAAGACTAAATATAGCATGTTTAGAAGACTCTGGTGTAGGTAAGTGTTCCAGTGACTGGAACATTCAAACTCCGCTCTGATGGGTGCTCGTCCATGCACAAATGCCTCTTGGATAGTTAAACATCTAGAATCAGATCAGAGAATGGAAGACCTGTCTGGAGCTGATGACCCAAAAGAAAGAAGATGATGACCTATCAAAAGCAGCTAAGAGAAGGGTGATTTGATTCCTACAAATCCAGTGAATGGAAACCTTTCCAATAGAAGGTATGGTGAAAAGTGGGGCAAAGTGCCTTTCTTCACTTGGAAGATTGTGTTCATTGTACCAAATGCTAAAATCAGCTTCTGTGTCAGTCACCTACCGCTATGTAACAACCACTTCAAACTTCAGTGGCATACAGCAGTAATGCTTTATTATTGCCACAAGTCTTGGGTTGCTTGGCTTGGTCCCAGGTCGAGCTAGTCTCCTGCGGTCAAGCCAGCTAGGGGTGGTCCTGCCTGGGATTGGGCCTCTCCATGTGGTCTCTCAACCTCTAGCAGGCTTGAACCTGGCCTGCAGTCACTTCCTTCACATTCTGGGGTCCATGCAAGCCCCAGACACCGTCTTTTGCTGGGCAGTGCACCAGGCACTTCCCAGTGGGCCCAGATATGGGCCAGGGTGGGCAATAGAGCCCTGGAGTCCATCTACATGGTTCACTGGGACCTCGCCCACTCAACCAGAGTGGGTGGAAGGCAAGCCAGAGAGGTTTTCCCCTCACTTGCAAAGTTGAGCGTTCGCATACCTGGGTTTTTCTCTGTGTCTCTGAAAGAGTCCATCCAAGGCTAGTGGTAGAGTGGAACTTTTTTTCAATCCTGGCAATAAAATGTAATGCCCAGCAATACCCAGCAGCAATGGAGCAGAACATGCTGTGCTCTTTCCTAAGCACCTAGGCACTGTCTACTTTCACTGTCCCCACAACCCCATGAGGTAGGCTCAATGATCATCCTCCCAAGAAGTTGAAGAAGGTAAAACACAGAGATTTAAAATATTTTTTCCAAGGTCAAGTAGATGGTGAATGATAAGCCTGGGACTGGACTCCACCCTACATGGCCACAGAACCCGTAAGTTCCCAATGTATGAACATTTCACAGCCCATCTCTAGGAAAAGGTTAGAGGTCATGGGTCCCAAACACCTAAACGGCCAATGCTGACCTCTGATGAACTTTAAAATGAGACAAACTGGTAAAATAAAGATAATGTGGAATTATTAATTATTTTATATGCTAAAACCCACTTACATATTTATATATAAACATTCTAATAAATTTCTTAATATATAATTCAATTCTGAGATTATAGCCTTCCTACTTTGGGGGTGTCACAATAAACTTGTGCAATATGGGAAAAGAACACTGCAGGCGCATGTCAGCTGCCCTTGCATTTTGGGTTCTTGGTGCTGGTTTGTAATTAACCATCAGAATAAGCAGCTGGTAACACCACTTCAGTCCTCTACACAACATTTGACACATTCATCTGCAGTGAAATTACAAAGTCTAGAATGATTGTAGTGGACATACAACTTGTCACCTGACACCATGCACTGCCCACATGCTCCCCAATGCCCGCAGTTCCTGAGACACTCTTGGAAGCCTGGTGGGGGGCTCCACCCCATGCCCAGCAGGTGAGCCTGTGCCCCTGGCCAAGTCCATTAAGGCACTCCAGGCCCTGGGTCAGACTTGGGGGTCACAGATGGGACCAGTCTCCATCTTATTAATCAGGGGATGTTTTCAGGAAGCCTGGGACACAGATGCATGTCTCACCAGGAGTGCAGCCATCTCGGGGTCCTGGAGAGAGCCATGTTAGGGTGAAGCCAGCCTTGGACAGCACAGCAGTGAGTGGAAACAAAATGGGTCTTCAGTGTCCTTAGAGACCCCACAAGCATGTCTACCCTTGTCAAACCTTCACAGCCCTGCCATGTATATAAGCCAGCATATTCCCTTTGGCACTTAAGTTCATTTGAGTTTAGAGTAAACCAGTTTGTTGTAAACCAGGTAAGAAGTAGTTAGTAACCAGATTCTAATATACAATTCAGGACTCCTCGGGGAAGCCCACCCTCCATTTTCCTATCCAGTGAGGGGAATTCTGTTTATTCTGATTAAAAAATCTCTGTCAAGTTAGAGGACCCATGCCTTTTTAAAATAGTTCATTGCTTCAATCCGACCTTCTTCTCTCCAGTCGGGGGACACCCAGACTGGGTGGCCCTCTTGTTGGGTGATGGGACTGCACTGCAAGGGGCCCATTCTTTGCAGCTCTCCAGGGACACATCCAGAATTTCAGTCTCTGCATTCTCAGTGCTGCCTTTCGGCCCCACGTGGATCTGGAGCTCAGGATGCTGCTTTGCTTCGCAGTCCTGGAACTGCTGGCAGAAGTGATGCCTCCTTTGGAATGAAACCAACTAGCAAAATTGGTCACTGTCCTGGCCACCTCTCCATGAACCCCAATGGACTTCCATTGGGTTCTTTAGAAGGAATCAAGGAGTTGAGGCCCTCAGCAATGAAAAGCTTCATGGTTCAGGGCGAGTTAGAAGGTGGTAGTCTTCTGTTACATTATTAACCTCCAAAAATGTGTCCAGGTGTGTGGGGACAGGATGGTAGACTGGCACTAAAACTTTTCTGCACTGGTGTCTTTGCACACTTTTTTCTTCCTGCATCCACACTCCTTATTCAAGACAGGCATACCTTGTTTCATTGCACTTTGCAGAGCCTGCAATTTTTACAAATTGAAGGCCTGTGGCAACCCTGCGTGGGACAAGTCTGTTTTCCAACAACAGCGTGTTGGAAAAATATGAAGCTTGCTTCATGTCTGTGTGTCACATTTTAATTAAGGCCTGTACTTTTTTTAGATATAATGCTATTGCACACTTAATAGACTACAGTGTAGTGTAAACATATTTTTTATATGCACTTGGAAATTTTAAAAAATCGCCTGAGTCATTTTATTGTGATATTTGCTTTATGGCTGTGGTCTGGAATGGAACCTGGAGTATCTCTGAGGTGTGCCTGCATTTACCAAATCAGAGTTTTAAACAAAGATTTCTTTGCACAACCTTCACAGTACTCTAGGGACTGAGACATACAGGTCAAATATTTTAAAATCCTTTACAAAAGCATTGAGATTTTCTAATGCTAAATGAGCAGAGTGAGGCTGTGGATGGTAAAATTACCCATTGCATACAGTAATTCAGCAGTTGTCTATCACCCAGGCGAGACTCAGTGGAGAGGAGGACCGGTTGATCTAGTTCCTCAATTGATGCATCCAAAAATACCATTTAGAATTTAGTATTTATTTTCTGTAGAAAAGAATAACTGCACTGTTTCTGGATGGGAAATTTACAATGCCTTTATTCTGTTTAACCAATAATGCCTTAATGGGCTCTTGAAAATTATATTCACTTAAAGATCAAGCAGTCATTTTCATTTGTCCTTGTAATTTGGTCTACAAAGCCCAGGTTCAGTCCATGTTTTGCTAAAATAACAACAGCTACCACTTCAGTCATGGTCTCTCAAACTTGGCTTCCTCCCTGTGGTGCTAATGTTGCTTCGGGACAGGGCCCACATGTGGGAAGACCTTTCTCCTTGTTTCATCCTGGCCAAACTCATTTCCTTCCTCAACAGCCAGTGCTAGTCTTCTCTTCTCCATGAAGTTCTTCTCAGATCTTGTCTGTATCAACCTCTCTTTCTGTGGACCTCCTTGGCAGATGGATTAGTTAGCTCCACTTATTCATTCCTCCCTATACTTCTTCCCTTATCATATGACTTTTCTGATTCTTCCACTAAACATAGACTCTTCTTCCCTGAATCTAGACTTTGGGTTTGGCCACATTCCTTGCTTAGGCCAGTGGAATGTAGGTAGAAGGGATAGTGGGATAGAGGGGATAGGGGAATGAGGGGTAGACCAGTAGGTGGGAACTGCCAAGCAGACCCTAGCCAAGACCAGAACCCATCTGAAGCACAGACAAGAGAAAAAATTCTTATTTCTATATGCAACATAGATTTTTGTAATTGTTCATTATGCAGCAATAGCTTACTGATACAAACTTCCATGACATTTTTTTCATGCCACTCACATTAGGAGGTAGTGATGTAGTCTAAAGAGGGTGATATGAACTTCAGCCAACTGATACAAGTATTTAATTAATGAAATTTTCCCATTCTCCCAAAACCTAACCTAATCCCTAGGCTCCATTTTCCTGTGTTGGGAAAAACTTATCCTTAGTTTTGTTTGATTGTTTGCTTTTTAACTCTGCACATTTCTCTTTACCATGTTGTTGTAGCTAAGTTCTAGAAGTTTACAATCTGACAAAAAATAGAGGTGTCAGAAACCTATAGGGTTCTTGATGTCATCCATCCACATAGCCAACTACTGAGATGTCCAACAGTCATTGTGCATTTAGGCCAACATGTTGACATCTTCTCAAGGGCCTTTCTGGTCTAGTGTCCTTCTTTACCACTTCTATCACATGGAAACATTCTGTTGCTCCAACCATGTGAGAGAATCTGAGAAATAATGTGGGGCTCCCTCACACCTTCTCTGCCTCATCAGAGTAGCTGTGTCTTCTCTAAACTATCCCAGAATAAAGACAGTATTTACCTTTGTCTTGGGACACTAGCAGCCACTCTAGGTTTTCACTGCCTTTCCTGTTACTCATCCCAGTAGGCACATCAAGGGCCCATTTCTCTCATGTCCACTAGTGAATCTTCTCCTCAAAGTATCTGTTCTAGTTTGCTAGCTGCTGGAATGCAACACACCAGAGATGGATTGGCTTTTAATAAAAGGGGATTTATTTTGTTAGTTCTTCAGAGGAAAGGCAGCTAACTTTCTACTCAGGTTCTTTCTTACATGGAAGGCACAGGATGGTCTCTGCTGGTCTTCTCTCCAGGCCCCTGGGTTCCAACAACTTTCCCCGGGGTGACTTCTTTCTGCATCTCCAAAGGCCTGGGCTGAGCTGCGAGTGCTCAGATGAGGTATGCCAAGCTGCTAGACTGTGCTACCTTGTGCTCTCTCATTTAAGCACCAGCCAATTAAGTCAAACATCACTCATAGCAGCAGACATGCCTCCTAGCCAACTGCAGATGTAATTAGCAACAGATGAGGTTCACGTACCATTGGCTTATGTCCACAGCAGCAAAACTAGGAATGCTCACCTGGCCAAGTTGACAACTGAATCTAACTAACACAGTATCATACCTACCCGGCCTTCCAGCGATGCTCATCTATCTGAGACCAGAAAAGTCTGTTCTTTGTTTCCTCCAAAATCTACTGACTAATCCATGTGTCCTAGGCTTATGCAAATCTAATGCAAGGCTTATGCAAATCTAATGCAAGGAAGAGACTCAATGTTCCTGTATGTATTTATGTCACTGTCCTTCTTTGAGTCAAAAGCCGCAATACCTGAAGTTAAGGGTCATCAAATAGAAATATTGGGAACACTTCACAATTTATTCTATGAGGCCAGCATTACTCTGACACCAATATGAGACAAAGACAACACAAGTAAAGAAAACAATAAAGCAATATCTCTTATGAATACAAATGCATAAATCCTCCCTAAAATACTAGCAAATAGAATATAGGAATATATAAAAAGTATTATACACCTTGACCAAGTGGGATTTATCCCAGGAATGCAAGGTTGATTTAATACCCAACAATCAATTAAAGCAATACACTAAATTAATAGAATAAAAGACAAAAACCTCATGGTCATTTCAAGAGACACAGAAAAAGCATTTAACAAAATTAGATATTGCTTCATTTAAAAACCTCCAACAAACAAAGGGTACAAGGAAATTTCTTGAACCTGAAGAATGGATTCTTACTAAGATAAAGGATAAGATGAGGATGTTTGATCTCACCACTTCTATTAGACATTGCACTAGAGCCAATGCAATTAGGCAAGAAAATAAAATAAAAGGAAGTCAGATCAGAAATGAAAAAGCAAAACATTTCTATTTACAGATAACATTTTATTGCATGTAGAAAATCTAAGGAAATTATTTAAAACAATTAGTATTAATAAATACCCTCAACAAATTAGCAAAATACAAGCTCGATATGTAAAAATCATTTGTGCTTCTATATAGTAACACTGAACACACCAAAAATGAAATTAAGAAAGCAATTGTGTTTACAATAACAACAAAAAGAATAATATGATTAAGAATAAATTTAGTTAAGTTTTTTTAATTAATAAAAAAGTTTTAAAAAAAAGAATAAATTTAACAAAAGAAATGCAAAACTTATCCTTTGAAATGTTGCTTAAAATAATTGAAGAAAGCCTAAATATATGGAAAGATAACTGCATTTATGGATCAAAAGACAGTACTGTTAAAAGAGTGATATCTCCCAAATTGACCTACAAACGCAGTGCAATCCCTTTCAAAATCCGAGCTGATCATTTGTAAAAATTGACAAAGTTTTCCTAAAATTAATATGGAAATTGAAGTGACCCAGAATAGCCAAAACAATCATGAAAAATAATTGGAGGACACACACTTCCTGATTTCAAACTTTACTAGAAGTCTACAGTAATCCAAACGTTGCGGTACTGGCATCAGGGTAGACATACTGAGCAACAGAATAGAGTGGAGAGGCCAGAGATAAACTCTTACTGTTATGTGAAATAATAATCTTTTCAACAAATGGTTCTGGGAAAGCTGAATAGCCACATGCTGAAAAGTGAAGTTGTCTCCCTACTTCACACCATACACAAAAAACTAATTCAAAGCATCGAAATGGATCAAAGACCCACTATAAAAGATAAAGCTATAAGACTCTTAGAAGGAAGCATAGGTGAAGCTCTTCATGACTGTTTTAGTTTGCTAGCTGCTGGAATGCAATATACCAGAAACAGAATGGCTTTTAAAAAGGGAAATTTAATGAGTTGCTAGTTTACAGTTCTAAGGCCGAGAAAATGTCTCAATTAAAACAAGTCTAAAGAAATGTCCAATCAAAGGCATCCAGGGAAAGATACCTTGGTTCAAGAAGGCTGATGAAGTTCAGGGTTTCTCTCTCAAGTGAGAAGGCACATGGCGAACACAGTCAGGGCTTCTCTCTCAGCTGGAAGGGCACATGGGAACACGGCATCATCTGCTAGCTTTCTCTCCTGGCTTCCTATTTCATGAAGCTCCCCGGGAGGCATCTTCCTTCTTTATCTCCAAAGGC
>PVIY010059776.1:0-11901 GCA_004026745.1 Myrmecophaga tridactyla
AGCAGGAAATGTGTAGGAGGAGATGGTAGATGGGCCCAATTGTCAAGAATGGTTCGGGAAATATGGTCACCATTCCCCTACTATCCAAGCATCATATATGTGCATTCATATATGTGGTTTATCTACATATATATTCCATATTTATGGAGTATATAGTATTCATATATTATATAGTATGTATAAATTGCATGAGAAGTTTGGTTATAATATATTCTGGTTGATTTTTGAAGTATCAAGTGAGGGAAGACTGTTTGCTGCCACCTTCTCCATATTGTTGATGTCATTCAATTGCAATTTCATTTATGTAATTTTATTGAGTGGTCAGTGCTGTTAGATGTTTTAACCGCTGTTATTAAGTGGTATAATTCCCCGTGGAAGGCATAAAGATCCTGTGTGCACCCTCACCTCAGACTGCCATGATTACCCAGAGAACATCTGCCTCATCCTACATATCACACCAGTGCAGCTGGGGCAAGGCAGCACCACTCACCCTCAGACCCTCCCTCACCTGAACACTGACCTATTTAGATCTACCCATCTCTGAATATATCTTTCTGCCTTATCATAACAGCAACAGCCCCTGAATGCACCATATTACCACCTAGCAATTCAGTAAAATAAATTAGAGATTAAATAATAAACATGGCGATATATTCCTCTCTATCCTGGTTCCAAGTTGGTGTTGCAGCAATGTGAGGTCAAGTGGGCTCAGCATGAACACTAAAATCACCAATGAATGTGACAGGATTTGGGGGTTAAGGAAACATCATATGGCATGTTCCAAGGATTAGCACCTAGTGCATGAGGCATTCAGAAAGTCCCTGAATGGAGGTGCTACGTGGGGAGTTGCGGGCAGGAAAATCAAATCCACAGGTTTAGTAAATATCATCACTGGTAGGACACTGTGCTGAAGGTCAAAGTGTCTGTTTAATTGATTGGTGCATTCAATGCAAGGATGGTATTTGGTTACATTAATTTAAGTGAACGAAGTTCTGTGCATATTGTTTCTGTCACATAACTTTATAGATTTTTATTTATCAATGAAATTATCCAAAGTTAGGTGCTTTACTGCAATCCCACTGAACTTCTTCTATCATAAGACATGTAGGAGAGTCAAGACCAGGACTAGCTGAGCTTTCCCATATGATGAACAGAGAAATCATGGAAGAAACCCCAGATACTGAAAGGAGGCAACTTTATCCTTCCTCTGAAACTGCCCTGGTCCTGGTTCCTCCTGTACCTCTCCCTGATCTAGGCACCCGTGCTCTGTTATCATTAGCGCCCCGTGCACTCAGCCTGCTGGCCCTTCAAGAAGTGAAGGTCCTGGGCTCCTGCCTCCTTCCCTTCACTGTGAGAGCCACACAGAATCTCATGCCTGGTCCTGAGCATTCACAGTGTTGGTTTTGTGGCGGATGGAACCGACCTTGCAGGCATTGTGGCCATAAATGGCTGAGCTACAGCTGGTCTCAGTATGCCTGTTTTAACTGGTCAACATCTGCAGTCCCTTTCTAGGCTCTTTGGTTACAGCATAACTTGTGGGCATCAAAGCTGCTCACTCTGCTCTCAGCTGCTGGACTGTCCATATATCTTCAGTGACCCTGATCAAAGCACAGAACAATTCTGCACAAGGAGAGAATTGGAAACAAAACCCCTTAGAGAAGAATCCAGATGCTAAGACACCCTCTCCTGCCTCTTTCTGCACATGATCCTACAGCTGTGGGTGCTGTGCACCCCCTGGAGGCCACTCTGCAGGAGAGGATTGAGTCTGGCTGGGCTGACAGTAGCTGTGCTGCGTCTCAGTCAGTAACATATGGCCATGTCCTCAGCTTTCAGACTTTCTACATCAGTCACAAATGGTTTGGGCAGTCTCTCTTTAGTTAGTGAACTGGACCTTCATAGCGCCTGTGTAATATATGTTAATTCCATGACTCCAAACACCTCCTTGGATACTGCCAGCCCCAGCACATCCATTAGCTGGCAAATATGAATCCAGAGACTGTCCAAGAGAAGCTCAGGGACCACCCAGACTTCACCATATCTCTCCCAGACAATACCATCTGCACCCCACCCTGGACAGCAACAGGTCCAAAGACATACAGGTCAGGGGAATACCAGACATAGCCAATCATTCTCTCAATCATGTGCTCTCCTATACTCAAAATTTATGTTCTCCATAAAATTCCTTTAAAATTGTAATAAGGAAAACACAGCCCAAACTCTATGACAAGTATTCTCTGGACTGTATCTTATCACAGAATTGGAACACCTGAGTATCCCTGAATTAGGACTTCCCTCTTAGGGTGAGGAATTGGGTCTCCATGTCACAGATTTGAAGTCCCCAAACAGAATAATAGAGGGATTGTGTGAGATAAACATGAACACACATATGGTAAATATCCACTGTGTCTAAACCTGTTCTCCTCACCACTGGGCCTTATTTCAACTCTGAACCAGCTTCAGAGAAGAGTGGGACAAGCCTGGTGAGGTTTACCCCACACACACACTGCTGCCTTTCTCTAATGAGAACCCAGTGCAGTGCTGCTGCATCCTAGTGCTTACCCAGGTAATATATACAGGACCAGGGATCAGGAAAATCTTCTCAGGAATCTGACCTATATGACATTATTTCTGCCTTCATCTCTGTTCCTCTACCAGTGTGTCTACTTTTATTTTTTAATGGCTTCACTGAGGAATAACTGACATATGATAAAATGCATTTATTTAAAGTGTACAGTTCAACAAATATTGACATATGTGTGCTCCCATGCAGCTGGCACCACACTCAGGATAGTGAAAAATCCAACACTTTATCATTTGCTCTTGTCCCTTTGTAATCCCCCCTTCACTCATTTTATATATATCAACCCTGTCCCTAGAAACTGCTAATCTTCTTTATGTTATTTTGAAGCTTCTAGAATTTATATAAATCAATTCATGCAGTATTATTTTCACTCAATATAATTTGTGGTAATCCATCCATGCTGTTCTGAGTCACAAGTATTTATTATTCTAATGCTGGAATTGAATCCCAATGAGTGCATGTACCTCAATACCTTTATCTAGTCACCTGCTGATATACACTTGTATTGCTCCTAGTGTCTGGATATTAGAAAGAAGTATGACACTCAGCTTGAAAATGTTGGGAGCTGAACAAAACCTCTCTTATTCTTACACCAATAACAAACTGCAAGAAAAACGGGACCAACTGCAGAATAATTAATTGATTTCAACACTCCAATAATGGGAGAAACAGGACAAGCATCAGATTTGAAAACTGTAGAGTAACAGACATCTGAAGGGAGAAACAAAACCCAAATATTAGCTTACCTGGGGGAGAAGGGATTTGCCCTTCTAAAGAATCAAAGTAGAATACTAATCAATTTCTTAAGACCAAGTGTGGTCAAGGCAAAATAGTGTGAAGCTCCCAAGGTCAGTGTGTGCAGACAGATCTTTTCCTTTATTGCAGGATTTTGTTACGGGACAGGAGAGAATCCATAAAAAGACCCCTACATTCTGTGGTGGTGCTGTCTGTGGGAGAAAAAGAGCACACTGTGAAAATGCACCTAGGCCTATTTGCCCATATTTCACTACAGTTTAATTATTTTATGAAAAAGAAAACATCACAACTTATGTCCTACAAGCATAGGTGAAACCCCAATGAAAATGATTAGGAAATAACTCCAACACCAACTATTTCTCACCAAAGCTCTGTCTTCCCTTAAGAATGAAAGACTTATCTTCAGAGAAGAGCATCAAAACCAGTAGAAGAGGACATTTGTGAAAATGAATATTACATCTGTAGAATGGAAGAAATGGGAAAAACAACACAATAGATGCCTTTTGTGCCTGTTCCTCCAAAACTACCTGCGAAGAGAATGAACAGGGACACATGGGTGGTGACACTGCTGACCCAAGTTTGCAATATCTTCCTAACACTAAGACTCAGTCGTAAGATCGGAGGATGCCCATTTAGTACAATCTCCTCCAGAACATTGACAATGATCAAATTAACATGAGGGTGGAATTCATCTGGGAGAACTAGCAGGAAGGAGAAAATTGTCTCTATATCCCAAACAAAGCAGGGATAAATAAACAAGGTATCACTAAAAGTTCTGTAATACTTCTTATGACCAGATGTGTTCAAGGAAAATAGTGTAAAGCTCCCAAGGGCAGAGTGTGGAGACAGGTCCTTTTCTTTTTGCAGGATTTTTCTTATTATTGCTATAAATGGTTATATCTGGTGCTGAGAGCAGGCAAAATTTAACTCTCGGTAGCATGGTCAAAATAAACTTCAAATCATCTCTGACAAGACTCAACAATAAAGATCTAGTTGAAGGTATGGTGTGAGTCTATTCAAATAGGAAACAAGGATTTATTACAAAAAGTAATGATAAAGATAATAAAATGCTAAATCAGCGTGTGCTGTCTTATGCCACATGTTTAGTTTTCAAAAAATATCTTGGGGTAAAATAAAAGACTATGAATTTGGTCTTAATGGGCATACTGTTAAAATGAGTTTTATGTATGACCAGTATATTAGAACTAAAAAATAAAATGAAGAAATTAATATAACTTTGAATAATAAAGGAAAAGGTAGACTGACTGCAAACTTAACTAAGCAGTATATACATAAATACTGGAATTATTAAAATAAATAAAATTCGTATACCAGCAATACAAAAAAGCAACACAGAAGCAAAGTGAAAAATGCCTTCCTCAGAACACTTAGTGCACCTGTCAAAATATACTGAGAATTTAGTTCAACATAAGTAACTCAAAATGAAAAATCAAGGTGAAAAATAAAAATTAAAGAAAAAAGAATGTAAGATCCTGGAATCTTGATTCAATACTACACAGTTTAATATAAATACAGTTGGGATACCGAAAGGAGAAAGTGAACAAAACAGGGAGAGAGAAATTCTTCAAGGAATATTGATAACAATTTTTATAAAATTAGTGATAGACTATATATTAATGATTCAAGAATCTCATATAACCACAAGCATCATAAGTACACACACACAAGGAGGGAGGGAGAGAGAGAAGCACAAAGAGAGAGAAAGAGAAGAAGAATAGTATTACAAAACTGGTGAAATACAAAAAGAAAACCTTGAAGACAACCAAAAGCACTGGTTGACAATTACAACACACATAACCAAAACCATGAAATCAGGCTGATAATGGGGTAGTAACTATAAGGATGACAGAAAAAAATAATTCAACCCATATTTCTACATCCAGTGAAACAAGACTTTAAATTGAAGTTTCTCAGATAGGCAAAATGTGAGAGAACTTATTTCTAGCAGACCTAAACTTTGAGAAGTGCTTTAAGGGGTTTTCAGGAAATGTCAGAAATTTGAATATACATAAACAGAGAGTACAGCTTAAATTAGTGGAAGTAATATGTAATATTTTTCTCATTTTTATTGCTTTAAGAAATACCCATTTATAGCAATAAATAATTACAAGCATTATTATGTTTACAGCATATGTTAAGGCTATCCGAAGAAAATATAATCCCACAGGATCAAAGGCAGGGATTTGAAATATGCTGTCAGCATGTCCTTGTGCACACCTGAAGTGATAGAGCATATTTATGGGCAGAATTAGATTATTAAAAAAATGCATATTGTGAATCTTATAGTAAGCACTTAAAGGTTAATGAAACAGTAAGTATTAATTCAATAGGTATTATAAATCATAGCATTAAATTCTAATTTAACCGAATTGATAGAAGAAACACATGCCAATGCAAATGTTGGCGACTACAGGTAGCAAGGCCTGAATAAATAGCCTGTGATTCTTACCCTTTGGGTGTTCATAACTTATTTCCACAAGGCCAATGAGGCCGAGTTTATTAGAAAAGTTGTTCAAGGCTTACATATTTGTATTTATTTTTGTATAATGTTCTATTGATTTTGAGGAAATGTTGGAAGTTCTAATGTAATTGTGGATATCATTCCCTTTTGGAGCACTGTCATTTTTTTCTTTCATGTATCTTAAGGCTCCATTATTGGAGACATTTGGTACAGCTTAGTCTTACTGATTAATTGGCACCTTTATAATTATGAAATATGCCTTCATATTTCTCATAATAGCCATTGTTCTGATGTCTTACTTGTGTAATACTTAATAGAGGCTCTTAATCTTACATTGTTTGGTAGGTTCATGATGCAAGATGTTTGGTGGTGGCCAAGCATGGAGAATGGATTTCATGAAGGAGGGGCACAGAGCACGCTGAGTGAGATACTGCAGTAAAGGACAATAATTCCTGCAGGATGTGCTGGCTGTTCAGGTGACAATGAGACTATTACATTGGCTGTGGTGGCATGGTGTGTAATTGGTGCTCTCTGTAAAGAGTTATTACCTGTTTAAGAAACATACCAGCTGAGACCATAGCCTCAATATTCCTGTAATTTTGCATGTTATAAGGAAATTAGTGAGGACTGCAGGTAAACAGAGACCTGCTTAAAGCAGTGATATCAACCAAAAATAGCAGTGATATCAACCAGAATTCAAGAAACTTGGCATGTCTTTGCAGACAAGAACTGTTTTGTCAGCAAGCATTTCCCACCAGGAAAGCTCCATGAGTGTCAGGCACCTCTGGAGTGAACTAGTATGGAGTTGACACCGTACAATTTAATGCATACATCAAATTTCAATCTCTTTTTGCAGATTTAGATTTACTTAATTTAAGAATATACTGTTTTCACCTAGAAATAATACACAGTTATGGAGGAAAAGAGTTTCTGACAGTGAAATTTCTTACATTCTATAATTAGCCTAAAATAGACAAGTTCTTGGATGAAAGTTTCCATGCCAACATCTTCAGTACATTCTCCTTGAAAAAGAAGAGAGAGCTACCATTGTAGAAAATGAAAAATGCTCAGACTAGGCCATTCAGAAAAGAATTCTAAAGACTTGAGCTTTCCCAAATGGAGATTTCTTAAAATGACTCAGTTTAGTGGATTCTAACCATTTTAATGGATATACTCCCAAATAAAACAAGGCTCATGTTAGACTCTATTTGTGAGTCTAAGTAGAAAATGTAAGAATGTTTCCTCTTATTAACAGCAGCAATTCTGTAAATGACACAGAATCATAAACCTAGAGCAATCCCATGGGGGAAGCACTGAGGAGGGGAATCACCAGGCACTGATGGGAAACTGTCCCTCAAGCTCACATCTGCACCTGGCCCTGGGGCTGGGCTCTGCTCAGTGGATCATGAGCACACCCTGCAGCTCAGCACCTCCCTGCCATCTGAAAAGGGTGTCTTGTTTCTGGGACCCCAATGACTATTGCTAATTGTGCGTTTCTTACAGTCATCCATGGGCATGTCCTCGGTTTGCTCATTTACAGATAAACCATGTTTTTGTCATTGCCTCTGGGGTGGTGGAATCAGTACTTCATGGAATCTCCATACCTCTCAGAACCTCCATCAGTTTTAAAATCTCCAACTCACTTCAGCCACTTTCCTAGAGGCTGGTGGACCCAGTCCATCCAGGAGTTATGGATTTGGATCCAGCGACTGCACATGAGAGTATAAGAGACACCCAGGATGCAATAAATCTCCCCCAGGTTCCACGTTGTACTGTATACCTGTGAGCACAAAGACACCCTAGTCAGAAAAAACTGTTGCATATCTCCAATCTTTCTCTCAGTCCTATCTACTCACATACTGAATATCCTGTATTTTCCCCAAAATTACTTTTTAAAACAGAATTAGGATAAACACTCATCAAAACTCCATGGTGAACTGCCTCTGTTGAGTCTCAGTCACCAAACGGAGACACCTGGGACCCCAGGTCTGGGGCTCCTCTCTGAGCTGCAGTGTAATGGCTGGCCTGATTTTCAGAATCAAAGGGAGGGTCCTGATTTGCATTTCTTCATACTGTACAGTAAGTACTGTGATTAGTTTCCTTCAGAGAAGGCAGCACCCAGAGTAGATATGACAGACTCGAAGGACAGAGGCTGCAATGATATCATTTGTGAAAATGTAAATTCTTATTATATGATTGTTCTGTACTAAAGACTTATCATCCACCATCTTACTTCATTACTATATATTTACAAAATATCTGTGAGGTATGAGGGTCCTAGTTTCTCAACATTATCACCCAAGCTTGAGATTAGATGTATGAAAATAGAAATTCTAGAAGGAGAGCAGTGCTATGTAATTTGTGATTATAAATTTTATTTTTCAAGTAATCTTGAACAAATTTTCTTATGCTTATTATACATTGGTGTAAGTCTTTTTTTTATATTCTGGACATAACGTTGGCAGTTTTATGAGTAGTGAATATTATTTTCCAGTCAATAGATTTCTTCTAATTTTATTAATAATGTCATTTACTTCATATATCATATTATTTTTGATGAAGTCATTATAGTTATAGCTTATTCACTATTCTTGTTGTGTTATATCTAATAAATTATTGCATAACCCATTTTATTGTTGGTGGTGGTATAGGTGTTATTATAAAGAACTGTAATAGGGACAAGCAACAAGACGATCATCTTTACGAGTGCAAAGGAAGGCACTAAATATTTCCAACTGTCCAACTTTGTGTATTAGAGAAGTTGTAGGCCTGCATAAAACTCATGAATTAAATACCTAACGTACGAGTTCCCTCATACACACCTTACAGTAGTGTGTTAGTGACGCAGTGTACAAAAGAACATTTTTATAATTGTGCTAATAACTGTGGTCCACTGTTTAAAATGGGATTCACTGTGTTGTACACTCCTATGTTGCTTTTAATTTTTAATCTAGCAGGACTTTTACAGCCTAAAATTTCGGTTTTTATCCACATTCACATATATATGTATTAAACAAGTATTAAATTTTATGTTTATATTCTGATTAAATTTCTTTATTACAGTACATTTTATGTATACAAATAGTCATAGTTTCCTTGCCTGTATTTTTGGAAGTATAAGAACATTAAGTACATAGATGTTACGACTGATTTCTATTCATTTGTTAAATGAAATTTCCAAATAACTTTTTTTAAATTTTGACTGAAGGAAATGTATTACTTATTTCTTAGTATGTATTTTTTTACTTACTGTCTCACATCTGAGAAATAGTTGGTTTATCCAAGGTAACACATATCCTATTCCATTTACCTTTGTGTATAGATCTCCTCCAAAATCACATTCCTGATAATCATGGTAATATGAAACAAGTGCAAATCTCCTTCTTATATTCAGAATTGTGCAAGGAAGAATATCTCAGATGATGACAGAAAACTGCCTCATATTGTATACAACCTGGGGCTGCTTCCCAGTTCTTTAGTGGATCTGGAGCACACCAGGTAGGCTAGAAACCACCTGCCCACTGCCATAAGTTGATATGGCGGGTGGAATGAAATACAACAGAAATGGACTGTCATTTATAAAAGGTGTTTAGTCAATTGATTAATTTGGGAAGGCACATGGTGAGGTCGGCTGGCCCTCTCTCTCAGCTACTGGTTTCAAATGGCTTTCCCCAGGGCATCTCATTCCCACACCTCCAAATGTGTGGGTGGAGCTGGCTCTGAGGCTGAGCTGAGGTGTGCTGGGCTGCTGAGCTGCTGAGCTCTCTTCTGACCTTGCTTTTAAGCCTCCAGCTAATCAAATTAAACATCACTCATTGCAGAAGACACTCCCCATGGACAACCACTGATGTAATCAACCATTCATGAAATTCCTATCCTAATGATTTAAGAGTTCACAGCACAGAACACCTGGGCACTATCACCTGGCCAAAATGACTCCTGAGCCTAATTACTATAGTATCACCCCTTGTCAGCTTGGCAGTTATGCACATTACCTTAAATCTCACTTAATCTCTAAACAGAAAACAGTAACTTACATATTTTTTCACCTCACACTGTTTATCTGTCCCGCATACAGCATACTCAATTTTTCCATGTACAAAATAAATAGAAAAAAATAACAGCTATATTTTTTCGCCTGTATATAATGCAATAGATCTTTCCATATACAAAATACATTCAATTTATCACAGTATCACAAAATCCTTAAATTATTTCAGTAACAATAAAATACAATTCCAAGTCAAAAATAGAAAAGTCTCATACAAAATTAGTTACAGACAAAGAGCGTCATAAAGTATAATCCTCCTATGCTCTGTATCTGTGAACCTAGAACAAGTTATCTGCTTCCAATGTACAAAGAAAGAACAATCACAGGATAATGACCCAATTGTCACAGGGAGAAGTTAGAAGTAAATCAAGGGTCACTGGACCTATACAGTTCTGAAAATTGTGGGACAGACTCTATTACACACCCTGCAGGGGTGGTTTGTATCCAGGATCACAGTACCTTCCCCCCACTGTTGTACAGTACTGCAGGGTAGTGCATATCCACTTCCACTGAGTTTCAGAGCTCACATTCAGAGAATTGTTCTTTAAACATGTCTCTGGAGATGGAGCCTGAGCTTGGAAAGGTGGGTCGCATCCTTCTTGTTGGCTCCAGAATAAACTCTTTCACCAACCACTGCCAGTCCACCCCTGAGAACTTGTGAATCCTATGCCAATAGACATTCTTGATTATTAGGAATAACCAAAATCCAGAGCTGATAAGAGATGGGGTCTGCAGAGGCTTCAAGCTTTATAGGCCCCTCTCTAGTACCTGCTGCTGGGACAAGATACATGGGGAAAAAGAATCGATTCATGTAAGTCATGTGCACTCACAGCCTTACACACAGACCCTTGTCTGGAATCTGAGACTCCCACCATGGTTTATGACCCTCGTAAACAATATGGACTTCCACTCAATAAGGCAAACCTGTCTACAGCCTCTGCTGATTTCCCAATCCTCCAGCAGCAGAGACGAGCACTCATTCCCTGATATGCCACCATTACCAAAGGTGATCAGCCTGGCATCAGGTTGATTACACTTCCATGATGGAAAGCACAGCATTTTCTCCTGACTTGAATAAACAAATACTGTGGAAGTGGGTTTGACCTCTTTACATATGATGCTTCTGCCAAAACCACCATCGTGGATTCATGGAATGCCTAATACACATTCAAGTCATTATACGCAGCTTTGATTCTGATCAAGAAAACCACCTCAAGCCAAATGAAGTGTGAGAATGATCACATGCTCATGGAATTCATGGTTCTTACCATGGTCCTCAACATCTCAGAGCATTGATAGTTAGTGGTAGAATGGCCTTTTGAACGCTCAATTTA
Organism: Myrmecophaga tridactyla; assembly: GCA_004026745.1. Lineage (NCBI taxonomy): Eukaryota > Metazoa > Chordata > Mammalia > Pilosa > Myrmecophagidae > Myrmecophaga > Myrmecophaga tridactyla. Next base: position 11,205 of record PVIY010059776.1, read on the forward strand.
ATTGCCAACTGGATGGCAATAGTTTGCAGAGTTGGGGCAGTTTTCTCTCATAGGTACATATTTTGTCACGCCCACAGTTTTCATAGCATGAGAATTGACTAGTAGAATTCCATTCAACAATCTTCCTGACAATATCCAACTATTAATATGGATAATTATGGGGCAATTGCACATGCCTACAGACGCATCTGAAAAGTATTGGTTTCTGGGGGACAGTATAATGCAAACTGTGTCTTCTGAAATTTATGGTTGTGTGAGGTGGATTAGCAAAGTGTCTTAGTTATTTCTGCTGATCTTGACCACTTCACAGAAAACAGTAATGGGCAGAATTTTATTACACTTATATAAAATGATTTCTAAGATCTGAGAAAAAAATATGAAGTAAATGATTGGTACAAGCTTGGAAACTTAAAATAAAGGTTTTAACATTATAAATGATCTCAGCAATGTTCTTTGGATTAAAAGCTAAAGCACTGTAATCCTGCTAATTTTACCTTACATTTATATTAATATAGAGAGAAAATCAATGTGTGTAATTCAACGATGACATTGTAAGTAAGAGCATCATAATGTATGAGACTTAAAATAATTGCAAGGACATGGTCAATGAAATCACAAAGGATGGATGGAAAAATGTAATGCTGCTGGATCCTACAATGAAGAGAGAACAAGTTTTTCCTATTTCCTTCATTTTCCA
>PVIY010059777.1:0-11903 GCA_004026745.1 Myrmecophaga tridactyla
ATTCATGATCATTAAGATTTATTCCTGTTTTCTTGTAAAAGAGTAATAGTTTTAGCTCTGAATTTAGGTCTTTGATCCATTATGAACTAATTTTTGTATATGGTTTGCAGTAGAGATCCAAATTTATTCTTTTGCCTGTACAAATCCAGTTGACCCAACACTATTTTCATAAAGGATTTTTCTTTCCTCATTGATTGCAGTGTTATATCTATTTACATTTAATGTAATTACTGAGAAGTTAGAATCTATGTCTCTTATTTTCTTCTGTTTTCTATATCTGTTATGTCTCTTTCCCCACTTCTATTCCTCTATTACTGCCTTCTTTTGTGCCAAATTTATATTTTCTAGTATACCATTTTAATTGCCTTGCCATTTCGTTTACTATATTTTTGAGTCATTATTTTTTCTATTAGTTGCCCTAGGAATAAATTAACTGTTTAGAAAATGCAATTCAGATTACTGCCAACTTAGTTTCACCTGTTTACAAAACTTTGCTCATGTGTACATCTATTCTCTTCCCCTTCTTTTCTCCTATTATTTTCATAAAATTATATCTTTTTATATTTTATCCCGGCACACAAAAATTTATAATTCCTGCCTTATACAGTTGTCCTTTAAATCTGAAATAGTAAAAATGTTATAAGCAAAAGTACATTTATACTATTTTTTATATTTACCTGTGTATTTACATTTATTTGTGTTCTTTATTTCTTCAGATGGGTTTGATTTTCTGTTTGGTGTCCTTTTGTTTCAGCCTAAAGTACTTCCTTTATTCTTTCATTAAGCAGGTCTGTTAGTGACATAGTCTCTTGAATTAATTTATTTTCAGTGTCTCAAAATCCATCAGCCCTGAAAGCTTAGGGCTTTATCAGGTCTTTCTCAGGCAGGCACACAACTCTGCACGTGTGTGTGGGATTCTAGAACACCAGGAATATATCAGAGCTCTTCAAATCCTGTGGATATCTCATCACCTGGCTTTTCTTTTAAATGTTTTGGTCAGCTTGTTGATTGCCCCAGCAGCTGTCATTACCTTTGAAAGCTAGGTTGTTAAACAATTGCCACTGATTTCCAAGGGAAAAGGCAGTTTTCACTTCTCTTTTTGCAAGGCAGGTCTGTTAGTGACATTTTCTCTTCATTTAGTTTATGTGCAGTGTCTCAAGATCTCACTGAGATAAAATAAAGAAAATAATTGCAGGTGGGATTTTCCAGGACCTGCCACACAGGACAAATGGTGGCATTTATCCTGAAACTGAACTTTGGAGATACCCCAATATTATCTTTCCCTTTCAGAGTCTTCTATGCTACAAGTTTTCATTATAAGTTTTTCTTTTTTTAGTAACAGAAGTTGTAGATTTATAGAGAAATCATGTAACAAATACAGCATTCCCATATAACCCCCACTATTATTAATACTTTGCATTAGTGTGGCACTTTTCTTATAATTGACAAAAGAATATTTTATAACCATACTTTGAAGTATACTCTGGCGGTTAGAAAATAGTTTTCTCCACACATCACTCTATTATTAATACCATGCAGTTGTGTAGTACATTTGTTACAATTCTTGATAGAATATTTTTTAAATTGTACTATTAACTATAGCTTATCATTTATAATAAAGTTCACTGTGTTGTACAGAACTATGCTTGCTTTATGTTTAAAATTTTTATTCCAGTAACAAATATATGACAAAATTTCTCCTTTTAACCACATTCACTTGTATATTTTTTGTGTTGTTAATTACATTAATAATGTGCTACCACCCCTATCATCCACTTCCAAAACTTTACAATAAACCTAAAAAGAAATTCTGTACAAATTAAGCATTAACTCCCCATTTTCTAGATTCCAACACTGTCAGTTTGTATATCATAATCATTTCACATCAGTGAGACCATATAATAGTTGTCCATTTGTGTCTGGCTTACTTATTTCACTCAGCATAATGTTTCCAGGGTTCATTTATGTTGTTGCATGATTCAGGACTTCATTTTTTATGCCTGAATAATATTCCATTTTGTACACACATTTTATTTATCCATATATTGGTTGACGGATGCTTGGGTTGCTTCCATCTCTTGAAGATTATGAATAATCCTGCTATGGACACTGATGTGGAAATATCTGAGTCCCTGCTTTCAATTCTTTTGTGTCTAAATCTAGTAGTGGGATCACTGGGTTATGTGGTAATGTTATACTTAACTTTCTGAGGAACTGCCAAACTGTCTTGCAGAGAGGCTGCACTATTTTACATCATCTCCAGTAATAAATGAACATTCTTACTTTCCACAACCACTCCAACACTTCTAATTTTGATTGCTTTTAAATAGTAACCATTCTAGTAAGTGCAAAATGGTATCTCATTATGCTTTGATTTGCATTTCCCTAATAGCTAATGATGCAGAACATATTTTAATGTGTTTTTTATCCATTTGTAGATCCTCTTTGGAGAAATGTCAGTTCAAGTCTTTTATCCATTTTAAAAATGGATTGCTTTGTCTTTTTCTTGTTGACTTATAGGTTTTCTTTATATTCTCTAGATAATAATCCCTTATGATTTATATGGTTTCCAAATATTTTCTCCCATTGATTAGGTTGTCTTTTCATTTTCATGATAAAGTCCTTTGATGTACAATGATTTTAATTTTGATGGGTTTTCATTCAACTATATTTTTGTTTTCTCCCTTGTTCTTTGGGTGTGAAGTCTAAGAAACCATTGCCTAACACAAGATTTTGATATTTCTCTAGGAGTTCTATTTTCCTGGATATTGTATTTGGGCCTTTGCTCCATTTTGAGTTACTTTTTGTGGTAATATGAAATAGGAAATCCTCTTTCATTCTTTTGAATATGAATATCCAGTTCTCCCAGCATTCTTTCCTAATTGAGTGGCCATAGCACTCTTGTTCAAAATAAATTGGCCATAAATGACAGGGTCTATTTCTGAATGCTCAGTTGGATTCTATTGATCTGTATATCTAAACTTATGCAAATACCATGCTGTTTTAATCACTATAGCTTGGTAATAATATTTAAAGTCAGTGTGAGACCTTGAGAACTCCAACATTGTTTTTTTTCTAGATGGTTTTTGCTTTTCAGGGCCCCATACCCTTCAAAATAAATTTGATAATTGACTTTTCATTTCTGAAAAGTAGGATGATGTTGGAATTTTGATTGGGATTGTGTTGAATCTGTAAATCATTTTGGGTAGAATTCACATTTAAACAATATTTAGTCTTCCAATCCCTGAACATCAATTGTCTTTCCATTGCATTAGGTCTTCTTCAATTTCATTTAGCAAAGTTTTGTAATTTTCTCTGTGTAAGTAACTGCTCTAATTAGAACTTCCAGGGCAATGTTGAATAATAGCGATGACAGTGGGCATCACTGTCTGGCTCTAGATCTTAGAGGGAAAGTTTCAGTCTTTTACCATTGAGTATGATATTAGCTGTAGATTTTTCATATATGCCTTTTGTCATGTTGAGGAAATGTCCTTCCAGTCTTATATTTCTACCTATTTTTTATCAAGAGAGGATGCTGGATTTTGTCAAATGCTGTTTCTGTGTCAAAAGAAATAATCATGTTTTTTTTTTACATTCATTTGTTAATATCATATATTACATTAATTAATTTTCTTGTGTTGAATCACCCCACCACACCTGGGATAAAATCCACTAGTTTGTGGTGTGAAATTCTTTTAACATGATGTTGGATTCAATTTGCATAAATTACATTGAGGATTTTTGCATTTGTATTCATAAAATAAATTGGCCTATAATTTTCTTTCCTTATAATATTTTTATCTGGCTTTGGTATTGGGGTGATGTTGACCTCATAGAGTGAGCTAGGTAATGTTCCCTCTTGTTCAATTTTTTGGAAGAGTTTGAGCAGGAATGGTATTAATTTTTCTTGGAATATTTGGCAGAATTGCCTGTGAAGCCTATGAAGGTCACAGAAGCAGACCTGTGAAGCCATCTAGTACTTTCCTTTATGTTGCTAGGAGATTTTATTTTTTTATGACTGATTCAATCTCTTTATTTGTAATTGGCCTAGTGAAAGCTTCTGTTTCTTCTAGGGTCAGTGTAGTTGTTCAATTGTTTCTAGGAAATTGTCCATTTCTTCTAGGTTGCCCAATTTGTTCGCACGTGGTTGTAGTATTATATTATGAATCTTTTCATTTCTTTAGGGTCAGTGCTAATATCCCCCCCTCTCAGATATGATTATCTTTATTTGCATTTTCTCTGTTTTTGTCATTCAAACCTAGATTTTTAAAAATTTGATTGATCTTTTTTAAAGAACTAACTTGGTTTTGATAATGTTTTTTGTCTTTTTCAGTTTGTTTAATTTTTTTCCTTTATTTCTGCTCTAATCTTTGATGTTTCTTTCCTTCTGCTTGGGTTTACTTTGCTATTCTTTTTCTAATTCCTCCAGATGTGAAATTAAGTCTTTGGTTTTAGCTCTTCTTTCCTTTTTAAAGTAAGTATTTAGGGCTATTAATTTGCCTCTCAGCACTATCTTCACTGCATCTTGTAAGTTTTGATACATTGTGTTCTCGTTTTCACATATCTCAAGATATTGATTACTTTCCCCTATAATTTCATCTTTGACCCACTGAATGTTAAAGTCATTTGATTTCAAATATACTTGAGGATTTTCCAGATTCAAACAATTATGATCAGAGAAGATGCTTCATATAATCGCAATCATTTTCAATTTATTGAGAATTTTTATGTGGCACAACGTGTGATCTGTCCTGGAGAACGATCCATGTGGGCTTGAGAGGAATGAGATCCTGCTGTTTTGGGATGCAATCTTCCATATATTTCTGTTAGGTCTAGATCATCATATCATTTAAGTTCCCTGTTTCCTTACTGATCATCCATCCCTATTCATCATCTGTTCTAGATAGCTTATCTATTGAGGGGAATGGCGTATTGAAGTTTCAAATTATCATTGCAGAGATGTCTATTTTTCACTCTTGCCCACATATTTTGGGGCACCCTGGATAGGTGATTAATATTCATGATTGTTATTTCTTCTTGGGGGATTTCCCCTTTTATTAATTATAGCATCCTTATTTCAGCTTATATGTTTGACTTAATGTTTACTTTGTCCAATATTAGTATTGCTACCTTGGCTTTTTGTTGTTGTTAGTATTTGTTGAAATATATATTTCCATCCTTTCACTTTCAAATTTTTTTGTCTATGTATCTAAAGTGAATTTTTTGCAAACAACATATAGTTTGATCATGCTTTTTTATCCATTCTATCTAATTGTCTTTTGATTAGGAAGTTTAATCTATTAATATTCAGTGTTATTACTGTATAGGTAATACTTACTTCCACTCTTTTGTCCTTTGTTTTGCATATGTCATAACTTTTACTTTGTTTCTCTTTTCCTTTTTGCAGCCTCCTTTTCTGTATAATTATGTTTGTGATGTAGCTAACTGATTTCTTTCCATTTTTTGTTTCTACATATATTTTAAATACTACTTATGTGTTTAGGCTGGGTTTTTTATTACACAACTTGCAATTATAACCTACTAATTTGAACAAATAACAACTTACTTTCAATAAAATACACATTCTTTTCTCCCATATCTCTCTATTTCCCTCCTCTATGTTGTTTTTCTCCTACATTGTTTCTTAACATTTTGTATGTCCATTATCAGGAAATACACATTTCTTGTTCATATGTATTCTGGCTCTAGTAGGAATTATAGAGTTGTATATTGAGAATACAGTCCTATTGGGTTTTGATTTTACTGTTTTAGTTACCTTTACTGATAATCTTCATTTATTCACACTACTACAGGCCAGTCTGACCTATATTTTCATTTCAACTACAGAACTCCATTTAGTCATTCCTGTAGTGCAGGTCTTTTGTTCATGAACTCTCTCACTTTATATTTATCTTTGAATATTTTAAACTCCTCCTCATTTTTGAAGGATAGTTTTGCTGGATAAAGAATTTGGGGATGGAAGTTATTCCTCTTTGAAAATATATTGTACCACTGACTCTTTTCCTTCCATAGTTTCTGATGAGAAGTTGGAAGTTAGTCTTATTCAGGACCCCTTATGTGTGATGAATCTCTTTTCTCTTGCTGCTTTCAGAATTCTCTCCTTATCTTCAGCATTCAACATTCTGATTAGTATTTGTCTTAAAATAGGTTTATGTGATTTATTCTGTTTAGAGTAGAGTTTCACTTCTTGTATATGTATATTTATGACTTTCATAAGAGTTGGGAAACCTGAGAACATTACTTCCTCAAATATTTTCTTCTTGTCTTCTTCTGGGACACCTGTGATGTGTACATTTATGCACTTAGTGCTGTTACTCACATCCCTGAGATGCTGTTCATTTTTTTTCTACTATTTTCTTCATTTGTCCTTCTGACTCCATGCTTTTGATTGTCCTGTCTTCTAGTTCACTGATTCTTTCTTCTGCCTGTTCAAATCTTCTGTTCTATGCTTCTAGTGTACTGTTAATCTCCATTGTTGACTTTCATCCTCATAATTTCTGCTGCGTTTCTTTGTAAAATTTCAACTAATTTTTGCTCACACATTGACTTAGTATCCCTTAGCTCTGTACTCTTATTTTCTTTCGTCTACTTAAATTGATTTAGGAGATTGGTTTGAACTCCTTTGTTCAGTTGCCCCAAATTTTGCACCTTCTCTGAAGTTTAAATTTGTTCTCTTGCCTAAACATATCTTTCTCTTTCTTGGCATGGCTTTGCTGATGTCAGTGCATCTGATTATTTTGATGAATTAATCCTGATGGTTGATTTTTCCCTTTAGTCTGGAGTCTTTTTGTTAATGCTTTGTCCAACTTATTCTAGAGCTTTAAAGTAGCCCATGGTTAATTGCTGAGATTTTCTCAGCTCTTCTTCATCTGATTCTTGCCCTCGATATATGGTATAGATTTTTAATTCATGTCCCAATTACACTTTGTTTGTGATTCTTTCACCTGCAGGAGAAAACTTCCTTTCCTCTGTTCCTTCTCTGGGAATCATGATCTGTTCTGTATGTGTGCAAAATTTTCTCCCCAGCTCCTATTATTTGTTTAAATTCTTTCCATCACCCTGTGACCCTTTTCCTAACAATTTTCAGTTCTGGGACCCATTCTGTCTTACACTGGTTCAGTTCCTCCCTCCCTTCATTTTTTCTGAAAGAATTTTCTACTTCTAATTTCTTCCCCACTAGGGTATCTTATCATAGAGACTCAGACAGGGTCAATCCCAAAAGGCGCATCATCCATAAAACCCCATTTTGTGTTTAGGTTGCCCAGCAATACAGACTGGATGGAGTGTGCACACTTCTTGCCAACAGTTCTGCTCTGGTCCCTCTTTTACTTTTTCCCTGAGGACCTTTGTGTATGAAGCCCTCCTCATGCTTTTGCTCTACTTCATGTCCCTGAAGACTTGGGTATCTGTGCCTGGATACATGTGGGATCAAACTCACTTCTGTGAGCTGCTCTATAGCCGACATCTATGGTAGAAGGGACCCAGATAGTGCTGCCTCTGTTCAACTCCCAAGTTGTGGAGGACCAAGTAAGGGTGAAAAGCCTGGTTGGTGGATCCAGGAAGAAAATCTCCTGCCTGATCTTGCTTAGTCTTTATTATCATCCGGAGTTCCACATAAGTGAAATTTTGTCCTTTTATTAGTTGATTCTGAGGCAAGAGCTTTCCAGGGAATATCCTACATTGCCATGTTGATGACACCATATTGATGACTGCTGGTTTTGATGATTTCCATAGAACTGAGGAGGTAAGTGGGATAATAGGGCAATTTGAAATATCATAAAAGTCACTTTTTGTTGTGACTCTGTCATTTTCCTCGCATAACATCTGCATATATTTTTTACTTAAAAAAATCTTTTTGCAATGTAGTTATATAACTATTATCAAAAATCTAGGATACTGGATTACATTTCAACAAGTATAGGCATTTCTTTCTAGGAATGATAAAACAGCAGACACTTAAAAGAAGTATCTGTATATGACTCAGTAGTCAAAATCATTTGTTAAATCCTAAATTCTCAGTTATATCTCTTCCTCTCATTTGATCATTCTCTGAACCTTTAGGGATATCTGGACAATGACCATTTTAATTGCTTCAAGCTGGAAAGTTATGTTAACCTTATGGGGTAGAGGAGTGGGACTGGTTGATGTTCCTGGAGAGACTGGTGCCTCTGAGTTTCAAGGATTATCTGGCATAGGATCAATCTTGAGATGTTAGGTTTCTGAAAATAATAAACTTACTAAGAAAATCTTTTATCAAGATTTAGTTAGAGGTCAAGAAACTCCCTAGGGTTTTCAGGAATACTATTGGTTGGCTCTTGGCATACTGTGGTAGTTTGCAATATCTGGCTAAAGCTTGCATTAGAGTAACCTCCAGAATGACCTCTCAATTCTATTTGAAATCTCTTAGCCATTGCAACTTTTTATTTTGTTCCATTTATTTCCCCCCTTTTGGTCAAGAAGACATTCTCAATCGCATGATGCGAGTGGTGCAATGATGGCTCAGTGGCAAGAATTCTTCCCTGCTGAGCTGGAGACCCACATTTGATTCCCAGAGCCTGGCCATCCAAAAAAAATGTAAAAAAAATCAATCACATGATGCCAGGGCCACTCTCATCCTTGGGATTCATGTCCCACATTGCCAGGGAGACTTTATACCCTTGTCCTCCACATATTTTTGCACTCTTTTGCTTACTTTTCAGAATTAGAAAAAAGTTAATGCTGACTATTTTTTCCAAGGTACTCATTCTTTGTATGGATTAAATGATTTGAGGAGGTAGACCTTTTGATTTCTACCCTGCTATCCAAATGTAATAGTCTCCCAAGTCTTTCTCATATCAGAAAATGTAACTATACTCTATCAATAACCTTGTATTAGTCTTGAATACTCTTTCTTTCACTTTACCTTGAATAAATAAGCAAATTCTTTCAACTCTAATATCAAAAAATGTTCTGAATCATTAAGTGTCATAACAGAGATACTTGCTTTCACTGTTATTCCTAATTCAGAGTGTGTTTCAATAAAGTAGCAGTCTTGGCCTCCTATTCCATTTTCTAATTCAGTCATCACTACGGAGAAATGGTTTGCATGATGGGGGAATATGGGAAGTAGTTTTGACCATGCATGGTTCAAACCCTTCCATATTTTTCCTTTGAGCTCCTCTTACAGAGGTTGTATTCCTTTTCATCTATTTTATGATTTACATTGTACAGTGAAAAACAAACTACTTTTGAAGAAGAACCTTTCATCACAGATCCAACTGGTTTATACTCATAGAACAACTAAACTTGAAACCAAAATTGATTTTCTGACTTTCTTGCCATATAATGGGGGAAGAAGATAAACTTTTATGATTTGTGTATATCATGTAGGGTGAAATTAAGAGATATATATTTAAATTTAATTTTGTAAGGACAAACTATTTTTCAGTTACTGACTAGATAGGCATGTTTTATTGTATTAAAATTCTGTAAACCATAATTTAGGTAGATTATGTTTTTATATTGTATATAAACAAGTCAAGTATTTGGTAACTGTCTATATCACTATAAAGCCTGTTAGTAAGGATGAAGGCAAGTGCTAAAGTCCAATATTTCAGCAACCATGGAGCATAATTTGAAAATATTTATCAAAACTACGATTATATTTACCTTTGAACCACAAACCACTTTCCAATATTTTATCCACTAGACATACATGCAAATGTAAAATTTAAACATACATACACATATAGTTATTCATTGCAGCCTTATTTATAATATTAAATGACTAAAAGTAATTCAAGTGCCTGCTAATATTGGACTAGATTAAATAAATTGATATTTAGACATTTAAATGTTGTATAGCAATAGAAATGAAGAAACTGTCTAAGCACAAGTAATAAGAAAAAATGTTCAGGATATATTGTTAAAGGAAGTTACACAAAATTGTGCATAATACACTCTCTGTTTAAGGGAGGAATTCCATACACATATATTTCCTCACCTAGAACAGGCTTATGGAATAATCCATTGGAATGCAGTGGGGACTAAAATATACAGACCACTTCTTAAGCCACAGATTTGCTTGGTTCCTTTTTTTCTCTCACACACTCTTCACAATAATCCAAAAATTAAGGCATTATTTTCCCTTTTTAGGGCATATTGTGGAAGTCTGAAGACTTGTCTGCCTACCACACTACTCTTTTTTTTTTGACTCTTACCTCTCCTTCTTCATCTACCTTAGCTACAGAAGAACCTGATTTGTTGAGTCAGAACTGAACTCCTAGATGCGGTTCTTGGCTTAGAGTTGAACTCTACTCAATACCGGAACTTGGTATCACATATCTGGTGTTTTCGGAATCAGGCCTGAAAAATCTCTCTCTGTATGGCTGCACATATATTAGAAATATTTAGTTGAAGTAAGAGAGGCAAACATAATGACTTAAATGATGAAGAGATTTGCTGGCATAAAATCTGGATTTCTTTGGTTTATTTGATTTGCTTCCAGAATATCAGACTTACTACATGTGTAGAACTACCTGAGGCTTTCTATAGAATAAAAACTTAAGAGGATAATATTTATTAAATACCTGGTAGAGTAAATGATGAATAAATATTGAATATATAAAGAAATTAAGTTGGAAAAGACAACGTATAGGTGTTTATATGAATTGCAACAATAGTTATAATTTACAATTTGATTTTGTTTTTAATTGTATAATATAAAATATACATTCATAGAGAAAACCCAATATATTCTGCAAGGGCCATACGCTCTTTACAACAGAAAAGAAATAGAAACAATCTAAAGGACAATCAATAAGTGAAAGAAAATAATAGATAAACCCATGGCTTAGAATATTATGAAGAAATTTTAAGTGATAGCATAAATCTATAGGTAGTAACATGGAATGACTTCCAAGTCATATGGTTAAGAGAAAAAAAAATCAACTTAAAGAAACATAAGCATATTTTGCTAGCATTTACATTAGAAAACAAAAGAAAAAAAAGCAAACATGGACAGGGTACACCTACTACAGAGACAACAGAGAGAGCTGAGAATCTGGAAAATTATGCACCAACATAAAACCATGAGAAAAATGAGGAGCAGAATACTTTTGAGTTTGAGGGGGAAAGATATGGGTTTATTCTTTAAACTACAAGCTTATGTATAGTTTATGCATTGATAAATATCTAACATTTTCACAAAAATTTAGAGTATGTCAGTTAATGCCAGGTTGGATTCTTGACCATATGCACACATTTTATGTGCATCAACTGTACTATCTTAGGTACTCAGAGTCACAAGAATATTTCTATTTATATCACTATGAAAATCTAGCGCATATATTTTCATAGGTTTTTAAACAGCCCAAAGACAGCATCATCCTTAAGATCACCATCACTTGTGTGTCACTATCAGTTGCAGCATTTGGTTCAATGGGATCCCCCCAAATTAAGTCACTTCATTGTGTTTTACATGACTACTGAAGCACCTGTCTTCATGGAAATCAATTTCTCAGGAAAGTGGAAACAAACAAACAAAAAAAGGGTGTTCTTTAGCAATGATTGTGAAGTGTATGGAATAAAAACATATCTATCTTTAAATATATAAAATTCAGCGTTGAAATTACTTCTTTTTGGTGTCTGAAAAGATTTAGCGGAATAGCTTTGGGAAAATGACATAATATAATTTGATACTATATGTTTTAGTTTGCTTGCTGCCAGAATGCAATATACCAGAAACGGAATGGCTTTTAAAAGGGAGAATTTAATGAGTTGCTAATTTACAGTTCTAAGGCCGAGAAAATGACCCAATTAAAACAAGTCTAAAGAAATGTCCAATCAAAGGCATCCAGGGAAAGATACCTTGGTTCAAGAAGGCCGATGAAGTTCAGGGTTTC
>PVIY010059778.1:0-11900 GCA_004026745.1 Myrmecophaga tridactyla
AAGTGTGTGATTTCTACTATTTTGATTTCCACAAATGTAAAAGCAACAGGAATCTGCCTTGATGTCCAGAAGCAGTCTGACCCAGAGTTCATGCCAGGAATTCTATAATATCCCAGCCTGCCCCAGTATGCTTCCCAGAGAGTCAGGATTAATATAGAGACTGAGTGTGGACATGAAATCTCAGGATAGGTCACAGGGTTGTCCCAGTGCACTGCACTGGGATCAGGTGTCCCAGGGAGAGAGCATTTGGGGTTTTGGGGTTGATTCACTTCTTGCAGAAGTTGGCAGCACAACTGCCCCAGCTCAGGGCATGGAGAGCCACAGGGGCAGCCATCCACAGTTCCTAGGATTCCTGGGAAGTTTCCCTCTGGCCACCAGACAACATGGCTATGTGGCAGTCCTCTCCATGAATCTTTTTCACTTTTCTGCACTCTATCCTGCAGAAGGCCCCTACTCCCAACTTGCCAGAAGCCTCTGTTCCTCTACCTTAATACTAAGGTACTCACCATCAGACACAGCCCTGGGGGTTTGTGGTTTCTGGAGTCATATGGACTCTCAACTCTGCCACTTACTACCTCTTTGGCCTGGACACTATTTAATCCTTCAAGGCCTGTTTCCTCATCTGAAAATGAGGATAACAATAGTCCCTGCCTTGCAAAGTTGTCGGGAGGGTTAAATGGACATTTAGCCGAGTATCAAGCACATAGTAAGAGCTCAGTAAATGGTAGTTGTTATTATTAGTAAATTTATCCATACACACACTATGAAGGAAGGTGTGGAGCAATTGTCTATGCAATGGAAGCTGGAGAACACATGTAAACAACATGCTACTTATCAGGAATGTCCAAATTCTTGCAGCCTCTTAGTACCATCCAAGCTCCAGGGAGCAGGGAGATTTCCTGAGACCCCCTCCCACTTCTCTTCACCTCTCTTCTGTCTTCCTTGTGTCATTTTCCAAAAGTACAGAAAGGACTATAGCAGGGGTAATATTCCCATTGGGTAAAAACCCAGACCGAACCAATATGATGCCAACCATGGTGCTGAAATAGGGATCTGGGGGTGTCCTGCCACACTGGGTACCACTTTATTTCCTGAATTGTGGGAAGTCCCAGGAGAGCGACAGGGAAGCTGGAGCAATGGGAAGAACACTCAGTGGACTCCGGGAAAGAGCTATTTGCCAACCAATGTGAAGTATTTTGACATTTTAACAAACAATATGGCCAAAACAGCATGTTCCAACATATTTGTCCCCAGGTAAGACCCTGGGAAGTTGTCTTGGGATCCCCTTGAAGAATACAGAGACCACATATTAGATTAAGCCCATTTGGGGCATGTGCCCTAGGTGAATTGAGGAGAAGGGCTTTATCGCCCAGGAATCTGCTCAAGCATTAAGATACTTCCAACCAAGTCATTCCTTATGCATGCCTCACTGATACAGTAGGCAGAAAGAACCAGAAGTTGGACAATCCGGTGTCAAACACCACAGTGAATTCCTGAGGTGGGATGCCAATGCTGAGAGTCCTGGGTCTGAAAGAAAAAGGGACCAAACTCAATGAGCAGAGCAGATTTGTAGCCCAGTACCAGTCCCTCCTGTCCATTCATTCAATTATTCATTCCAGTAATATTCATCAAGCCCATATAAGGTACCAATTATCCTGTGGGTTGGTGTGTTGGTTTGAAAAGCCATGTTTTAATCCTGATTCAATCTTGTGAGGGCAGCCATTTCCTTTAATCTTGATTCAGTACTGTAGTTTGGAATCTTTTGATTAGATTATCACCTGGAGATGTGACACGTCCAATTGTGGGTGTGACATTCCAGGTGGGTTTTGATTAGTTTAGTGGGATCCTTTAAAAGAGGAAAGATTTTGGAGAGAGTCAGAAATGATGGAGCTGACAGAAATTTCAGAGCAGAACTGACACAGATGCCAACATGTAGAGAACAGGCACAAAGATGTTTGGAGATGCTTGGAGCACAGCAGACATTGCCATGAGATGTTAAGCAAGCCAGAACCTGAGACAGTCAAGGGAAGCCAAGAAATGAAAGCCAGCCCCGGTGAAGCAAAGTGAGTAACCCCTATAGGAACAGAAGCTGCAAGCAATGGAGTCCAGGAACAAGGGACCACCAGCCACCAGCCACGTGACTACTCAGCTGGCAAAAGTGTTCCTGACCCATTGACATCCTTGAATTAAGTTATCTTTCCTTGGATGCCTTAGTTTGGACATTTTTATAGGCTTAGAACTGACTGTAAACTTGTAACATTAAATTCCCTTTCTAAAAGCCATTCCAGTTCTGGTGTATTGCATTCTGGCAGCTTGCAAACTAACATAGTTGGGCATACAATAGTGAGCAAAACCAATAGGGTCCTGCCGTCACGGGCCTAGCCTAGTAGGGGAGCCAGACACATGAACATAAAATTACAAAGCAAGATGATAAGAGCTACAGAGGGGAAATGGACAGGATGCCAGGGGAGCAAGGGAGATACCTAACCCAGAAGTCTCCCCAAAGTAAGTAACGTTAAGCCAAGACCTGAAGGCTGACAGGGAGCTAGCTGGGTGAAAAGATGGGGAAGAGTGCAATGGCATGTGCAAAGCCCAGAGACTGGGTGAACTATCAGAAGAATAAAACTGAAACATGTGAACTCAAGTTGAACATAATCATTTTGATGTGTCAGGTTTTGGGTGCAACTGACACCAACAAGGGCATCTTGCCTAGCCAGGGAATGGTTAGCGAAGACGGTAACCATGTAAATCTAATTTACAAGTCAAGGGTGCATATGGCAATTAGAAGGTAGTGTCACAAAGGGTTAAGTGTCGAAATTCTAAGCTGGGTGACCCTGGGTAAGTCAATTCAACCTCTCTGGGCTGTAGCTTCCTCATCAATAAATGGAGGCTAATGCTGGTGTCTACTTAACTACACTAGTGGTATTCAAATGGGAAAGCAGATAAAATCCTCAGCATGGTGAGTAGCATACAGTCTGCTCTTATTAATAAAAAATAACTCTGTCTACTTCATACCCACTAGAATGGCTATTAAAAAAATGGAAAATAAATGTTGAAGAGGATGTAGAGAAAAAGGAACGCTCATACGTTATTTGTGAGAATGTAAATTGGTGCAGCCACAGTGGAAAACATTTTGGCAGTCCCTCAAAAAGTTAAACAAAATTACCATATAACTTAGAAATCCTACTTCTAGATACATACCCAAAAGAACTGAAAACAGGGACATGAAAAGATACTTGCACACCAGTGTACATAGCGTCATTGTCCAAAGATGGAAACAATCCAAGGGTCCGTCAAGCAATGAATGAAGATGCAAAATGTAGTATATACACACAAAGGAATACTATTCAGCCATTAAAAGAATGAAGTTCTGATACACGTGACAACATAGAGGAACTTTGAAGACCTCAAGTTGAGTGAAATAAGCCAGACACAAAAGGACGAATATTCTACGAGCTCACTGATATGAATTAATTAGAATAAGTAAATTTATAGAGTAAGAATCTAGAATACAGGTTACCAGGATCTGGAGTGGGTGTAGGGAATGAGGAGTTAATGCTTAAATTGTACAGAGTTTCTATTTGAGTTGATCGTAAAGTTTTGGTAATGGATGGTGGTGACAGTAGCACAAGATTGTGAACTTAATTAACTTTACTGAATTTTATATATGTGAATGTGATTAAAAGGGAAATTTTAAGTTCTATAAGTGTTAGTAGAATAAAAATTAAAAGAAAAAAACAGGACTGTATAAACACGGTGAACCCTATTTTGAAGGATGAACTATAGTCAATAGTGCAATTACAAAAATGCTTTCGTGAACTGTAACAAATGTACCACGCTAATGCAAGGTATTGAGAACAGGGTGGCACATGAATTTTATGCACGATTTTTCTGTAATTCTATCACTTCTCTAAATAAAAAAGTATAGATTTTAAAGAGAAAAATAAAAGAAATCCATCCTAATCCAAGCATCATAACTAACATTTATCAAGTGTTTCCCATGTACCAGTTTCTGTTCTACAAGACTTCCATGATTACTTTATTTAATCCTCATGACAACTCATTAATGAAGGTACTACTGCTATCTGTGTTTCCCAAACTAGAAAACCAAGGCAGAGGGGTTTAATGACCTTCCCACCTAGCCATTAAAAAGCTAAGAGTGGGCGGGCCACGGTGGCTCAGCAGGTAAGAACGCTTGCCTGCTGTGCCGGAGTACCTGGGTTCGATTCCTGGTGCCTGCCCATGTAAAAAAAAAAAAAAAAGCTAAGAGTAACACCAACAGGCTTCACACGTAGGAAGTCTGGCTCCAGAGCACACTCCTAACGAAAGGAAAACTCCAACTTTTGATATAATTAAAAAAGAAAAGAACATACACATATGAAATGAGATGAGGAGTTCACTGGGGTTTTGGAATGTGGTTACATGTCAGGTTGCCTGCCCTTTCTAATCCTTTCTGGAGGTCAGGCGAGGCTTTGAAGCTGATTAAGCTGACTCCTGCTTCATGTGCGCTGTTTGATGAAAAGCACCTGACTTGTGGCATGAGGCCAGCATCCCAAGGGCCCGTAGGACTTGGAAAACAGCTGTGAGTAATCTGGGGCACCCGGAGAAGAAAGCTTTATCAGTTGGCCTGTCCCAAAGCCGCTGGGAAGATTCTTTATCTGCTGGTGCAGCAATGCCTCCAGCTACCCTATTTTTAGAGAAATGTATTCTTTCCAGGGCTGTGCTTCTGACAAAGGAGAAAGCCCGCTGTGTCCCAAGGCAGACCCAGTGAAGATCAAGCCACTTCTATTCGTTGGCCTGACTTAGGGCTCATTTTCTGCAAGTTTGTGGATTGCGTTCCAAAGCATTTCCCAGAAGATTTATATGATGCCAGCTCATTCCTCAGGTGGGGGGATGCAGTGTGATTGTAGCTTTCTGTGCCCAGAAATGGGATGTAAGACATTGGAAGGTGCTGCTCAATCAATAGCATCTTGTCAACATTTCAAAGAACACCACTCAAGGTCAATAAAAAGCTTTTTTTTTACCCTGTAAGGACGCAAATATCTGCTTGGGAGACCTAATGACTTATTTTATGTTCTATGTCACGGTGGGAGGAGGAGGTGCAGGAGACAGTGAACTGAGAGGGTTTGGCAGTGGTTCAATAGGGTAACTGGGACCACCTGGTCCAACCCTCTTGTTTCCAAACGAGAGAAAGGAGAACCTGATAACTTAAACAACTTACCCAAGGTCACACAGCAATGATTTCAAGAACAGGTCTCCAGAATCCAAGTCCAGGACCCTTTCTACATAACCACACCTCCCCATCAATGTGGCTCTAACTGGGTAGTATTCGGTAAGCATTCGAATGGAATCCTGCTAGTCTGAAAAACACCCAAGATGGGGAAATGTTCGGCCAATGTCACTGCTTCTTCCAAAAATAAATGGGAAAAAAGGCTCTCTAACAAGAGGAAAACAACTTGGCTTAGGTCCCTGAGAAGTCCAGATCAGTTTGTGGTTTTTCAGAGCCAGATTTAGTGACATTCATGTGATCGTATAACTGTTCTTTTGTCATCCTGACATGTAAACATGCTTTCTGAAGGAAACATGGCAGATATGTCCGAGTAAAAACTTCTGGCTGGTGGTCTTTCATGAACTCCTCCAGGGTTCCTGCTTTTCAGAGATGATGCCTGATGAACTTAAATTGGACAAAAAAAAAAAAAAAAGGGATGAGCTCAAGGTTTCAGTTTCATCCCCAGTTTCAGTTTATCTCATACCTGTGCCAGCCCAGCAGTGCATGTGGTGAATGAGAGGCAACAGTTACAGAGTGATGATGTCAAATCCTCAGGCTGGGCCAAGGTTTCCTCACCTCTTGCTGCCTAAACTGATCTGAAAGCACACCAAAGCCACCACGACCAGGTTCATGGCTCTTGCTCAGTGGGCAGTCTTTACAGACCAGGCTTTTTTCTATATCATTAGTTCTCCAAAGTTGTGAGATTGTTCCATCAATTCCAGAAGGTTGTGTATTGGCAGGTTGTTGATGTAGCTGGAGATGACCATAGCTGAGCAAATATTGACATCCCTTAAAGATGTGAGGTGGTACCAAACAAGTATCAGTAAGACAGAAAGCTTGGGGGAGGGGATAAGAGGTAAACAGGTATCCAGCTCTTTTGGTGTTTCAGACATTTGCTGTCATTTAATCTTCACCATGACATTATGATTGCCCTCATTTGACAACTGTAGAAAGATTTCCAGAGACTGAGCAACCTCCCCAAGCTCATACAGCCAGCAAATCACAGAACTAAAATGCCATCCCCAGACATTCCAGTGGCTGGTCCTGTTGGTTTCCTCCCTGGCCTTCCCTTTCTCCCTTGCTGAATCCTGGTTGTATTTAGGCAGCAGCGTGCCCACCTCCAGGCTGCCGCAGAGTTTAGTCACTTCTACATCCTCCAACATCACTTCTAGCTACTGAGCTTCTGATGCTTGGGCTGCAGCTTATGTTCCATTTCCTCATAAAAACCGTTTGATGCACAGTAAAGACCAAAATCACTCTATCTTTACCACATTTCTATTGTCCTATGGATTAAGCCAACTTTTGTGGACTGACCTTGGATATTACCATTCATAATATTGGTTCTATTGGAAAATGCATTACCAAACTAATAAAGGATCAGTGACAGAGAGAGTTCAAATAGACTTGAGAGACTACTCTGGAGGTTGCTCTTACTCAAGCTTCAGGTAGACCTTGCTACCTATCATAACCTGCCAACCCCCAACCAAGACCATTCCAGCCAATCCTAAAAAACACCTAGGGCAATTTATAAGATTCCACAAGGGTTCCATGCACTAGAGTAACTTTCCAGAAACCTACAGCCTCCAGATGGGTCCCTGGTCCAGGTAAGTACTGAAACCTAGCCCAGTCTCTACAGAACATCACTACCCCATATTAGTGACAGACCTTCCAATATGAAAAATCTAGTATGGTCATAGCCCAAGCACCCCTAAAGAGAGGAATGGAAAGACTAAAGGTAATGGTGGAGTTATTCAGTGAAGATAGGATTTAACAAATGAATGTGAATGCTGAATCATTAATTTAGTCTCCAGTATCTTAGAGCAGCTAGAAGTAAAAAACAAAAATTATGGAATTTGCAACCCATGTCAAACTCTGAAATATATTCTACAACTAATTGCAGTGCAGTGCTTTGAAATTTATTGCTTTTTTGTATATACATTATTTTTCACAAAAAAAAGGGGGAAAAGTCTATTGTGCTGATAAAAAAAATATTTAAACCCTCTAGCCTCCAACATTCTGGAGCAGCTAGAAGGAAAAATATGAGAGGCTCATAACAAACTCTGGGATCTGTCCTGTAACTACTTGTTGAAGAGTGCTTTGGAAACTATTGCTTTTTTATTTATTTGCTTTGTATATATGTTATACTATGCAATAAGAGAGTTAAAAAAAATGTGTTACCAGATCTGCCACCCCCTCCCCCTGCCAAAGAAAACAAAATAATTTACAAGAGACTTTGCAAACTCTTTGTAAAACTAATGGTTCAAATTTCATAGATCCAAACCTAAAGCCATGTTTATATTATCAACCTTTTACTTATCAGAACATCTAGGAATACTACAACTACAAAAGAAATTCTTGAAAACATAGTTAAATATGGGTTATGGTTATTTCTATTCCATACCACTGCACTTTATTAACTTGAAAGAAAATCTTCAGTAATACTAAAAAAAAAAAAAAAAAAAAAAAAAAAAAAAAAAAAAAAAAAAAAAAAAAAAAAAAGGCACTCCAGTCCAGAAGATAAAAATTCATGGGTCCATTTTATGATTACCATGAAGCATTTTCTCGAGGGGAGACTGGCTGGCATTAGCATAGCCCAGAGTTTCTGAGCCTTGGCACTATTGCTACACATAACTCTTTGTCAGAGGGGGGCTGGGGCAGGGCGGGTGCTTTCCTGTGGAGTGTTTAGCTGTATCCCTGGAATCTACCCACTAGGTGCCGGGAGCACCCTTTGGGTGTGACAATAAAAAGTCGCTTCGGATGCCAAATGTTCCCTCAGGGTGCAAAATAGCCACCAACGAAGAACGCTGGCAGAGGCTGGTGAATTGGGATGACCTACCTACAAGGCTGCATTAAGGCTGACAGAGCCATGAAAGCACTTCAATGCGGGAGGAGGCACTGATCCGTATTCCGGTGGCAATCCTACCCTGGGGAAGGAGGGAGCAGAGGGTCACTGACATGGCCTTTGGCTGAAAGCACTGGCAAGGCCTACTATCCAGGGCATCAAGAAATCCAGCTTCCGAGATCACAACCCCTCTCCTTGCTGGTTCCCAGGGATCATAAAGCAGATGCCACTCATGGTTCACATTCCTGACCTTGGCTTCTTTGGCTCACACACAGGTATCTAAAATCCACTGCTCCCACTTCAGTTCATTTTCCCCCAGCATTCCGCCCTGTGAGTCAGTAGAACTTTCTCAGGGGCTCATGTTTCATTTACTGCTCACTTTTGAAGCCCCCTTTTCTCAGAACAAATGTCTGAGAACAACAATTGCTGGTGAACAGATTCCAGCCATTCAACGTTGAAAGAGAACCTAATGAACTTCACAGAATATTTTGGAAGACGTCTCTGGAATTCAGCTTTGGACACTTAGAGCAGCTCAGCAGGCTTTCACAGTGGCAGGTCAGAATCGTAGGTGAAACCCTCAGTTCCCTCCTCAGCACCGAGTCCAGGAAAATACAAAATTGGAGCTTATCCTATAGCTTACAAAAGCAATTGTGAATTTCTTCTTGGGTTTTTCCAACCCTGTGTATATCATAAATGTATTTAATAAATTATGTGAATCCTTCTTAGAACCATTCTACTTTACCTCAATGATAATCAATCATGGGAAAAAATGTATTCATAAATGTATATTGTAAATCACCAGCCACTAGCAGGTTGAGTTTACATTACCAAACTGAGAGTAATACGTAAGCCGTTCATACATTCACTCAAACCCTCCAGGGGGTCAGGGAACTTTGTCCTTTGCTCACTGCTTATTTGCTGAACAAATTAATGCCCACTTCATCTGAAGGTGCTGTGGTTAGTACTAAGAACACAACAATGGGAACGGGGAGTCACAGTCCCTGACCTCAGG
This sequence comes from Myrmecophaga tridactyla, assembly GCA_004026745.1. Lineage (NCBI taxonomy): Eukaryota > Metazoa > Chordata > Mammalia > Pilosa > Myrmecophagidae > Myrmecophaga > Myrmecophaga tridactyla. The sequence goes on from PVIY010059778.1 coordinate 9,124, forward strand.
GAGCTTACATGCCAGGAGGTGGAGCAAGACAACTACCAAATAAATAAAACAATCACAAATTGTGGTGCTGCCTAAAATGGGGTATGGGGACAGTCTGATTTAAAACGGAGGGTCAAGGAGGCCCGCTTCGAGGAGATGCCTTTCAGCTGAGGCATGAAACGATGTTAAGGGGACGATGTTCAGGGGACTATACACACAGACATACACACACACACACACACACACGCCACACATACATACAACATATGCATGCATACGAATACTTTAAAACATATGCCCCGTGTGTGCATACATGCATACCACACACACATATACACACAGCTTTTGGGCTGATGGAACATTCTCAGGGCTGAGGGAAAAGACGCTAGCACAACATCTGGAGACTTGTTTCGTTTTTCTTAGTGAGAAGAAGGGGAAAAGGCATTCCATTTCCCATAGCAGTGAATGATAAGTGTATAAGAAAACCTTGAACTAGTGATGGCCCTGGAGTTAATAAGAAAAGAAAAACTATTTTTCTTGGGCCTAACCCTGGATTTACTCCAAATGTATAGATTTTAGGGGTATAGGCTTAGAAGCATTTCGTATTTAAAAATTAAAGTTATGATGGGAGGGCGGGGTCTGGCCTGCGGGGCTGGGTCGGTCCGAGGGCGGGCCGCGAGGTGCGGTGGCAGCTGCGGGGCGCGGCTCAGCCGAGCACTTGGCAGGCTCGTCCAGCGCTGCGGGGTGCACCCACACCATCCTCCGCACCCACGCCATCCTCCGAGCTCACGCCGCCCCCCGCGGTGCTCTGCATGTGGCTGCCAGCGTCGGGTCTACGCCAGGCGGCCAATCGGTAAAGGAGGGCAGAGGAACCCTGCTGGAGCTGTTGATGTGCCCGCTCTGCGAGAAGACGCTCAGGTATACAGCGTCAACACATACATTGATTAATGAAGAGTTGGAATAACATATCCCCCAAATTGATGGCATTCCTAAAACGATACCACAGGCAGCTAGGATACGACCCATCAAACTAAGAAGCAAGAAGAAATGCAGCAGCACCAAAGAAACACAATGATTAAATTCTGCTAGTGCTCTATACCTTTTTAAAAGTCAGGGTGGTGGGTAATAAGTGGGGAAGAAGAATGCTTCTGTCTCTTCCTATGTTGAGTGTTCTTATTCCACTGGTCTCTTTAGCAGGACTGTTCTATTCAGCCTCTTTTTGAAGAAAACTTCCCCCAGGGCTGCACTAGCACAACCAGCCTGTGCTTTTATAGTCTGCTCATGCCGGTTCCTAAACCAGTTTATGTGTTTTTCCACCTTTGGACTTAGATGGGTGTTAAAAACTCTTCAGACATAATTAACTCAACCAGAGCCAAGATGGTGTATATGTAATGATATGTCTTGGGCAGCTATCTCTGAAAGCTCAACAAGATGGAAACACTGGAGGCCATTTCCTTTGCAGGAAGATGCGTTGCCTTGCATCTGTCAGGCATAGGCCTATGGAATGCTTAAGCTGCAAAAGCTTCTGTTATTGTACTCTTGTTCTGCCTTGTTATTTGAAGGTTCTAATTTATAACAACTGCTGTCTCAGAGGACACATTTCAGCAAAAGTGTCTTGTTAGGGATTAAAAGCCCCAATCAGTTGATGACTATTTCTCATCTCACTTATCTAGAAGTTAGTCATTTGAAATTTTGTTTGTTGAAGTTCAAGCTCTTTGGTGAATTTAGGGACGACTAAAATAATTTCAAAGGAGTAGTACTAGAACAGTTTTAGAAAAATGCTTTTGAACTACTGTTACATAAACCTTCCAGTAAAATGGAAATTTCATGTAGTTGCAAAAGTTTTGAGTTTAGAAAACTACTTTAATTTCTTTAACATCAAATGCATACATTGATAATAAAATAAGATGTGATACTTACCACTCCCCCAAAAAAACTTATGATTAAAATACCTGCCAGAAACGTAACTTACTATCATTGATTATTCCATATCTGAAGCTATCCCTCTCTACTCCCCTTTTCCCAATAAAACAGTTACATTTCTAATATTAGCACATTATAGAAATTATATGTGTATTATATATTACACAAATACAAATGTGTAAAGCTCAAGCTTCTTATAAAAGGTACTATCTATAGCAGTATCGACTGGTAGAAAATAAATTAAATCTGTGTTCTTTCCTGTATTTGGTGTCATCTTTAGCATTTTAAAAATAATCTCGGGTCCAGGGGTGGTTCAGTGATAGAATGCTCGCCTTACATGTGGGAGACCCGGGTTCAAAAAGAGAAATAAAAATAATCTCATTTCTGCAAATCCATGCCTAATTCACTAACAAATTCATATCAGCTCATGCATTTATACTTGTGAGGGCCTCTCAGGGGCCAGGCACTGAAATAGAGACCAAGGGATGCAGTAGTGAGCAAGTCCCAGCAGAACTCTGGCCTTGAGATTATGGTCTGGGGGGTGGTGGTGGGGGCCCGGCCGTCAACCGATGTCTACAGAGAGAAGTATCTACAGCCCATGATGTCACCGTGTACATGACGCAGACTGAGAAGGATATGACTTGTAAGTTGGGACATAACAGATCAGAAGGAGCCAATGCCAGTCAGTAAAGAGAGGGGCAGAGGGTGGGAGGAGAGCATTCCAGGCAGAGGAGGTACATGTGGGAAGGCCCTGAAAGGAGAAGAGGGTTGGTACATCCCAGGAACCCAGAGGATCAGTGTGGAAGGAGGCTAGAGAATGAGGACGATGGTAACAGCTGTTGGGCTGGAGAGGCGGCCAAGGGCCAGATGCAGGA
>PVIY010059779.1:0-11903 GCA_004026745.1 Myrmecophaga tridactyla
CCCAAATTTAGCCAAAGAGGTGAATATCCACACCCAGAATGCTCAGAGAATACCACACAGGATAAACCTGAAGAAAATACACCCCATCACACTCTGATCAAACTGCCAAATGCAAAGGACAAGGAGAAAGTTCTAAAAGCTGTAAGAAAAAAGCAACATGTGATATACAAGGGAGCCCCAATGAGATTGAGTGCTGATTTTTCATCAGAATCCATGGAAGCAAGACGTGTGTTGAAATACTTGAAGTGCTGAAAGAAAACTACTTCCAACCAAGAATTTCATACCCAGTGAGACTTTATTTTTAAAATGAGAGTGACAGATGAAGACATAGCCAGATAAACAAAACCGGAGGGAGCTCACCAGCACTAGACCTGTCCTACAATCAGTGCCAGAGGGAGTTCTCCAGGCTGAAAGGAGAGGACACTAGACAAAAGTTCAAAATGGCATAAAAAAATAAAGAACACCAATACATACAAACATTTGGATAATCATAAATGCCAGTGCTATTGTACTCTATTTTTTGGTATGTAATGCCACTTCTTACTCCCTGCAGATACTAAAATGCAAGTGTATAAAAAGTAATGATAAATCAATGGCTTTAGACACACAATGTACAAAGATATAACTCGTAACAAGTATAGTATATACAAGGTGGCGGGGGGTACTGAGGGATACAGGAACAGCGTATGTGTAAACTTTTAAAGTTGATATCAATTCAAACATTGTACAGATAAAGGATGTTAAATTTTAACCCTGTGGTAACCACAAGGAACACACATGAAATTTTTATATACATAGAAATGAGAAGGTTTCAATATGGTATAATACAAAAAATTGATTAAATATGAAAGTTGGCATTAAATGAAGAATTGAGGGACAAAAAACATACAAGACTTACAAAGACTAAAGAGCAAAATGTCAGAAGAAAGTCCTGCATTATTAGTAGTGACTTTAAATGCAAATGGATTAAACCTTCCAGTTGAAAGGCAGAGATTGGAATAATGGATCTTAATAAAAAGCACAATTGAACTATATACTGGAGTAGAAGGAAACTTCTCAAACACGCAAAGGACTTATATTAAACACCCACAGCTAACATCACATGATGAAAGACTGAAAGAGTTAAAACTTTCCCTCTAAGATCAGGAATAAGACAAGGATGGTCATTGTCACCACTGTTATTCAACATTGTACTCAAAGTTCTAGCCAGAATTATTAGGAAAGAAAAAGAAATAAAAGCCAACCAAATTCTAAAGGAAAAAGTAAAACTTCTATTTATAGATGACATGATCCTCTATAGAGAAAATCCTGAAAAATCCACCACAAAGCTGCTAAAGCTAATAAATGAATTCAGCAAAGTGGCACAGTACGAGATCAACATCCAAAAATCAGTAGTGTTTCTATACACCAGTAATGAATGATTTTAAGAAGAAATCCAGAGGAAAAAAAAATAATTTACAATAGCAACTAAAAGAATCAAAGATCCAGGAATAAATCTAACCCAAGGAAATGAATGGTGTTCACAGAAATCTACAAAATATCACTAAAATAAATTAAAGAAAACCCCAATGACTGGAAGGACAGCCCATGTTCATGAATTAGGTGTCTAAATATTGCTAAGATGTCAATCCTACCTAAAGTGACTTACAGATTCAATGCCATCCCAATCAAAATTTCAACACCCTTCTTAGCAGAAATGAAAAAGCCAATCATCAAATTTACATGGAAGGGTAAAGAGCTGTGAATAGCCAAGCCCATCTTAAAAAAAAGAAGAAACAAGGTGGAGAGTTCACATTTCAAATCTTTAAAACTTATTACAAAGCTCCATTCATCAAAATTGCAAGGTACTGGCACAAGAACAGACATATAGACCAATGGAATCAAATTGATAGTTCAGAAATAAACCTTCACATTTATGAACTAGGTTTTGACAAAGGGCCAGAGACCATTCAATCGGGAAAGAATAATCCCTTCAACAAATGGTACAAGAAAATTAGTTCTTCATTTGCAAAAGAATGAATGTGGACCCCTACCTCACACCATATATAAATATCAACTTAAAATGGATCAAAGGCCCAAATATAAGAGTCAGAACTATCAAACTCCTAGAAGAAAACATAGGGAAGCATCTTCAGGACCTTGTGTTAGGCAATGGCTACTTAGACTTTATACCCAAAACACAAGCAACAAAAGAAAAAGTAGATAAATGAGACTCATCAAAATTAAAAACTTTTGTGCCTCAAAGGACTTTATCATAAAAGTAAAGCAACAATCTGCACAATGGGAGAAAATATTGAGGAACATATCTGATAAAGGTTTCATACCCAGAATATGTAAAGAAACCCTTCACAACTCAAAAACAAAAAGACAAATAGCCCAATTAAAAATGTGCAAAGGCTTGAATAGCCATTTCTCCAAATATATGCAAATGGCCAAAAAGTACAGGAAAAGATACTCAACATCATTAGCCATTAGGGAAATGCAAATCAAAACCAGAATGAGGGCAGTGCAACAGTGGCTCAGAGGTAGAATTCTCACCTGCCAAGCCGGAGACCCAGATTCGATTCCCAGAGCCTGCTCACGCAGAACAAACAACTAACAAATAACCAGAATGAGATACCATTTTACACCCAGGGAATGGCTTCTTAATAAAAAATTATAAATGTTGGAGAAATAAGAACACATTCATTGTTGGTGGCAATGTTGGATGGTATAGCCATTTGGAAGACAGTTATCAAATTATGATAGGACCTAGCAATCCCTCTTCTAGGTATATACCCAGAAGAACTGATAGCAAGGACTCATACAGATATTTTCACACTGATGCTCAAAGTGGCATTATTTCCAATTGCCAAAAGATGGAAGCAACCCAAGTGTCCATCAACCAATGAATGGATAAACAAAATGTGGTAAATACACACAATGAAATATTATTCAACCCTAAGAAGGAATGAAGTTCTGATATATGAGGCAACATGAATGAACTATGAAGACTGCATGTTGAGTGAAATAAACCAGCCACAAAGAGACAAATATTGTATGGTCCCACTGAAAGGAAATAGCTAGAATAAGCAAACTCACAGCCTCAGAATCTATGACATAAGTTACCTGGGGATGGAATACAGATAGGGAATAGGGAGTTGAGGCTTAAAGTGTACAAAGTTTCTGTTTGGGATAATGGAAAAGTTTTGGTAATAGGTGAAGGTAATGGTAGTACCACATTGTGAATGTAACTGACAGCACTGAATATATTTAAATGTGGGTAAAGGGGGGAATTTCAGATTGTATATATGTTACTAGACTTCAAATTAAAAAAAAAAAATACCTGGAACTTCACAACACAAACAGTGAACCCTAAGTTAATTGTAATAGTACAATTATAAAAACGTGTTTTCTTCAATTGTAACAAATGTACCATATCAATGCAAGGTGGTAATAATGGGATGGTGTGTGGAAACCATTTTTGTTTTGCATGATTTTTTATAAATCTACAACTTCTTTTAAAAATAGTATAGAAAAATGAAAAAAAAACAGGAAGACTTTTGTTTTTAATAACCTGGAAAAGCACTTATGTGATAATGTTAAATGAAAAAAAGCAAGATATAAATTGCATGTGTGGAATGAACTATATTATGTAAAAGTATGCATGGAAAATCTCTGAAGTATCTTTAGGATTATCTCTGACTGATGGAACTAAGGGTGATTTTTATTCTTTTAGTGCAAATTTTAAAATGCAGTTACAAAAAAAATAGTACTAATTTTTATTCATTTCCTTAATTTTCTACTATGAAAAATGTATTTTTGTATTATAAATTATATTAACTACAAACTATATTCAAAGAAATACTCTAGTATTTCTTGTTTCCTGAAAAAATACACCCTGCCACAAGAATAAGGAGCAGATTGCATCTCTCTAATCCTTGGATCTGTGAAAATATAGAAATGTCTTCTCTACAAACTGCCACTCTACAACTTGGAACCACATTCCTTTCTCTACTTTTAGACCAACTAGAGAAAGGACTGATCACGCCACACGCTGTCACCTAATTCCATTCTACGTTTTATTTAAGCACTTCTACTCACCACTTGAGCGTAAGCCACGTAAAGGCAGAGACTAGGTCTTTTCCTTCATTTATGCCTCCCCCTCCAGTCTCACTCCACCTCTCCACAATCCAGGAAAGAGTTGAGGATACAGGGGCACACACATACACACATAGGCACACACCCGTACCCCTACACACATACACACACAATGATGACATAAGTGAATAAGAATGCCATATCATGTTCTTATAACAGTATTTCAGGATCATCCTCCCCCCTTTTCATCAAAACCCTTAGTAAACAAGGGAGATGTGTGGTTGAGTTGGTGGGACTTAAGCCCGATTTCATAAGAATGAAACGAGATCAAAGCATTAACCGGCTGAGAGTAATTCAGGTAGACTTTCCCTGACTTCCCTATATGAGCAACAGACAAAAGTACTAGGACTCTGCAGGTGCTCACCAGCCTGTGAGCTCCAGCCATACCCTGTTCATCTTTGTATCTCCAGTGCCCAACCCGGGCAGGCATTTAGTAAATTCTTGTTGAATGATCTCTAGAAAGAAGGGTTACCTAAAAGACAAAAGGATAGCTATGCACTTGAATCCATTTCCTCTAGTAAAACATACATCCAAGAGAATCTTAAAATTTTCAAGACTTATTTAATAATTTTCCCAAGACGTGACACTTTAAACTGTGCTTGAATTAATTTCATTAGTCTTTGTGGCAGCCCTAAATTGTGTACATACGGAGGAAATCCTTGCCCCCTGTTCTAGTTTGCTAGCTGTCGGAATGCAACACACCAGAGACGGATTGGCTTTTAATAAAAGGGGATTTATTTTGTTGGTTCTTCAGAGGAAAGGCAGCTAACTTTCCACTGAGGTTCTTTCTTACATGGAAGGCACAGGATGGTCTCTGCTGGTCTTCTCTCCAGACCCCTGGGTTCCAACATCTTTCCCCTGGGTAACTTCTTTCTGCATCTCCAAAGGCCTGGGCTGAGCTGCTAGTGCTGAGATGAGGAATGCCGAGCTGCTTAGGCTGTGCTACGTTGTGATCTCTCATTTAAGCACCAGCCATTTAAGCCAAACGTCACTCATTGCAGCAGACACGCCTCCTAGCCGACTGCAGATGTAATTGGCAACAGATGAGGTTCACGTACCGTTGGCTTATATCCGCAGCAACAAGACTAGGTATGCTCACCTGGCCAAGTTGACAACTGAATCTAACTAACACACCCCCTTATCTCAAGTCTTCCAGCCCCATTCCCAGCACCACATGTGAACTTTAGAAGGCTTCCTACAAGCCAACCCTTGGCTTCTTTCATGGCCACCTTCACACAACCTACCAAGTAAACACTCTAAAATGGTTGAATGTTTCATACAGTTGAACTGATGGAAAGTACAGAAGGAAAAGAAAGGCAAAATGTAAGAGACAGCAAGTGGGTACTGGCCCCACGGTGGCTCAAGTACAGTGTTAGGCCAACAAGGAAAGATATGACAGGGCCCATGTCCTCCAGAATCAATGCCTAGACTCTATTTTTTGAATTCTGTCTCCTAAGAAATAAGAAACTATCAAAGCTTTTGAATCAGAGGCTGATATGCTCAGATCTATTGAAGGATGCCTGGAAGGAATAAGCAATGGATTAAGTGCAGTGATGGCTGGAGATACATATCAGCCCACAATAGCCAACTGCGCACATCTCTTCCCAAGTCTATGTTCAGTGATGAAATGTTAATTGCTTGATTACAGCAAGGGTATTTACACTACAGAAATTAGCAAATCCTATAAATCAGAGGGTTTTCTTTTCCCAAGAGAACTGGTAAACATTTATGCATACCACTGGATGTAGGGCTTGGAAACCAGCTGGACTTAGGAACTAAAGTGGAGAGAAGAATCCAGGATGAACCCCAGTGTTTCTAAACTGGATCTCTCTTGAAAAGGGAAAGACAGAAGAATTAGCTGCTCTGGAATCAGGGTAGAGAAGGTAAGGTCAGTCAAGAACATTTTGAGTTTTAGGGTCCTATAAGACAACCTGAAGGACAGCATAGGAGCAACAGGATTCTATGTCTGAAGCCAGGAAGACAGCTCTGTGCTGCAGAGAAGGGTGGGATTTAAAACCATGGCAGTGAGCCTGCAGGATAATAATAATAGGGACAGAAGGATGAGCCTAAGACTCTGGAAAGCCCAACATTTAAAGGACCAAAAGAAGAGGTAATTAGGCTGAAGAAAATTCATGAAGCAAAGGGAGGGACAGGGTAGGTGTCCCAGGAAACACTGAAAGAAGGAGTTCAACAAACAAAAATAGATACACTATCAAATGCTACAGACTTCAAAGAATCCTCTAAACTTGGCAGCAAAGGGATTATTGGTGTCTTTATCTATACCAGGTTCAGTGAAATGTGGGGATAGGCGATAAAGAAATAATGCCCGTCAGTATCTGTTTAATATTGCGATGATAGAGCCTTGCATCAATCAATATAATCAAGAAAAGAGTAAGTAATCTACGTACTTCAAAAAGAGGAAATTTAATGCAAAGAATCAGTTACCCACGTGATGGAAGATTGTAAAGCTAAACAGCAAATGTTAAGACCAGAAGCCACTGCCACCTCGGAGCTGGAGGGACAAATGGAAGAGGCGGGGTCACCTGAGCATAGCAAGGAGGACCACATGGCAGAACCTGGAACCCTGACAGTCTCCGTGCAGGGAGGGAATCAACAGAGGCAGGAGATATGATGGGAGCTGGAGCTGGAGAGGACAAGATACAGCCACTGACAGTGAGACTGTCTCTAAGGCGAAAAAGAATTAATGCCTTGACTTACCCCTTCCTCCCACCCTCCAGTGCCCCCCTTTGGCTGTGCCAAGCCAGAAGCAAGCTGGCAATGGTGTTGGGGAATATAGATAGTTCCCTACCACAAGAGCAGAGCAAGAGAACAGATCTGGGAACAGATCTGATAGCAAACAGACAAATGAATGAAAGCAATTTATCACATTCCATTACATCTAGGATGCTTCAATTATAAGACTCATCTTGATCTCAGAGATGTTAACAGTTGAAGAAAACAGTCATCCTAGAACTGGTGTAATATGGTATACCTGTGGAGAGATGATTGGATGGCACAATGTTTGGCATAGCATCTATTTTCCTAGACAAATGGGGTTTCGTTTGTCTGAGACTGTTGTCTAATCCTGACCCTACAGAGACATGCGCCTACCCTCTCGGAAGGAGCATCAGGCTTCTGGGTTGTGTTTCCCTGTAGGTTCCTATTGTTCTCCCTTCCCCATTGCTTGTTCCCCTGCCCACCTGGTGCATGACTTCCATCTACATCTCTTTGTTCATCATGTCATCCTGCACAGTTATTATATTCATTCATCCATCATCATGTTCTACAATAAATTTGTACAGAAATGCATGACATACCAAAGGAGAAAAGTTGTCATAGAGGCAGGAGAAGGGGAAATGAGGAGAGCAAAGAGATAAAGCTAGGGGAAAATGAGCACATATGACTCCCCCTCACCACCATGCATCCTGGACAAGTGCTGGAGGCGGGGAACATACACCATGTGGTCAACAAGCCCTCCTGAGAGTGGCCCAGCCTTTGTCCTCATTGATAGCCACACACACCCCATCTCCTAGGAGACATCCCCAAGAGCACAGGTTCTGGTGGATGTAACCCTGTACAGGGCAGCAACCTACCCAGACCAACGGCTGCAAATCAAGCAGGAGTAGGGACTTGCTCTGACCAGCCTTCTCAGTGTGGGTTGGATCCCAGGCCCCCCTTAAAAAGGAAAGCAGGTGACCTGGGTGGCCTGGCTAAGCTCTGTTTCTGTGCAAGCTTTATCTGTAATGTGGATCGATATCAAACAAGGGATCCTTCACGGTGGGTCGACAGTTGCTTTCACACAGGCAGTAACTCAGCAGGAAAAATGAATCAGAAAAACAAGGGCAAGTGCTTGCCTTTGACAAGTTTGACACATGGACTCCCAGGGTGATTCTGAGACTGCAAGCTCCTGAGAACATTTCCTGCTCCAACCCAGTGCCTCTCGTGTTCAGGACCAGAGGGCCCTGCATTAGAAAGGGGGTCCCTGTCTTCCCCAAGCCTTCAGATGGAAGCCCATGCAAGCAGGCTGGTCTCAGTTTGTGCCCCACACAGCACACGCCCTCTGCTGACCTTGAGCCTTTAGCTGGACATCATCTCCATCTCCAACTCGGTAGTCCATCAGAGTCTTATAATCCCCAGGGTCAATCAACATTCATTTATTGTGTTGTTCACTCACTCAGTTGACAGTTACCAAGTGTAGGTTCAGGTTCAGGAGTCAACTTGGCCAGGTGTTGGTGCCCATTGTTCTGATGCTGTAGACTTAAATCATCAGTATATGAACTTCATCTACGGCAGACTAAATCTGAGGTTGGCTAAGAGGAGTGCATTCCACACTGAGTGACATTTAGTTTGATTAGCTGGAGGCTTAAAAGAGAGAGGTCAGAAAAGAGCTCAGCTACTCAGCACAGGAGTTCAGCGCAATGCAACCCAGAGCTCAGAGCTGGCTCAGACCAGATATATGGAAGTGCAGAAAGGAACCACTTATAGGGGGAGCTGAGAGAGAAGCCCAGTGGACATTGCTGTGTTCCTTCCCATATTAGCAAACTTGTAACTAAATAAATCCACTTTATAAAAGCCAATTCATCTCCTGTGTATTGCATTTCAGCAGCCTTAGCAAACTAAAACAGATTTAGGTACCAGAGAAGTGGGTTTTGGAAATACCAAACATGTTGGAATGACTTTTTAAATGGATAAAGGAAGGATTCTGGAAGAACTGTGAGGAGCTTGTTGGAGAAAGCCTAGATTGCTTCGAAGAGAGTGTTGGTAGAAACATGGACTCAAAAGATACTTCTGTTGCAGATTGGACACAGAGCAATCCTTGCTTTGAAGTGGCAAAAAGTTTGGCAAAATTGATTCCTGGTGCCAGATGGACAGAGAATTTGGGTGTGATGATCTGAGATACTCAGCTGGGGACATTTCCAAGCTAAATGTGAAGGATGCAGCTGGGTTTCTCCTTGCAGCTTATTGTAAACTAGGACCAAAAAAAAGTGATAGGCTGAGGACTGAACTTTTGGGTGCGAAAAAAACAGAAACTGATGGTCTGGAAAATTCTGGGCTTCCAGAAAGTGAGACCCCAGAGAACAGTGCTCCCCATGAGGATTTAACCAAACATGGAACCAATCAGTCATTACAAGACAAGTCAGGATTGGAAATGGAGTCATCAAGAAAGGATCTAAGGAAAGTCCTATTGTCTGATGGCTTCTATCCCTGTAGGCTATGTGCCAAGTCAACAAATTTTTTGTGAGACCTTTATAGACAGAACCACTGCCAGTCTGGAATAAAAAGTACAGAAAATGGACAGATAAAAAGAAAAAGAGTCTCAGAGGCAGAACCATGGAAGCTAAGGAGTGAAGCCAAGAAACCTCAGGCTGGGAGACTGAATCTAACTGTGAATATGAAGGGGGTGAGTTTGCCCCAGAGGCAGAGGGCGGGGCCTTCCACCTCAATGTTAAGAAAGGGTTTTGGAGGTCCAGGCCTCAGAGAGGGTGATGGACATTCCCCAGGGATTGGGGGAGCTTGGCTGTCACCCCATTGTTCTGAAGGGGTTGAGCATGTGCCCTGGAGATGGCAGAGAATCTGGGTGCCATGTAGATGTTTGAGGAGGGTGAAGCCAAGAAAAACGTGGGCTCCCCCAATGTTGCAAGCCTCATCCCAGTGTTTGGAGAGAAGAGGGCTGCCTCACAGCAGCTGGAAAGGGTGTGACTGCCACTTTCTAAAGCCCCCAGGATGAATGACTCTCAAATTTTAAAAAATAATTGAGTTTTCCCTGTAGGTTTTCAGAATTGTTTAGGGCTGGTGACCCCTGTTTTCCTTCCAATTTCTCCCTATGGCAATGGGATCATTTATCCTATGACTGTTTCTTCTTTGCGTATTGGAAGCAGACAACTTATTTTAAGTTCACAGGTCCACAGGCAGAGGAGAATTTTGCCTTAGAACAGACCATGCCTGTAATAATTTTGATGAGATTTTGTACTATTTTTGAGTTGGTATTGTGTTTATATTGTTACTGAAGTGTTTTAAGGCTTTTGTGAGCATGTGATAAAATGATAGTATTTTGTATATGAAAAATGCATTGTATGCAGGACAGATGAGCACTGTTAGGCAAAAAAAAAAAATGTCTATTTTTTAGAGATTAAGTGTGGTTTAACATGATGTGTATAGCTGCCAAGTTCAAAAGGGATGGACTCTGCATTAGCTAGGCTCAGGAGTGAACTTGGCCAGGTGATGGTGTCAGCTGTTCTGTTGATGCGGACTTAAATCATCAGCATGTGAATTTCATCTGTGGGTGAACACATCTGCGGTAGGCTAAGGGGAGTGCATTCCACAATGAGTGACATATGATTTGATTAGCTGGAGGCTTAAAAGAGAGAGGTCAGAAGAGAGTTCAGCAGCTTAGAACAGCTCCAAAGAACTCAGCACAATGCTACTCAGAGCTCAAAGCCAGCTTAGACCAAGATATTTGGAGATGCGGAACTGCCCCAGGGAAAGCCTTCTGAACCCAGAAGCCTGGAGAGAAACCCAGCAGACATCACTGTGTGTCTTCCCAAATTAGTAAATATAACTAAATAAATCCCCTTCATAAAAGCCAATCCATCTCAGGTGTGTTGCATTTTGGCAGCCTTAGAAAACTGAAACACTAAGTGTTGGTAAACAGGGATGAATTAAGACATGACCTCTGTCCCTTCAAAGAACTCAGGACCAAACAGGCAAAATAGGCTCTTCAAATTTAAAGAAAAAGTAAGGGTTGCATGAACTACATGTGAGGTACGTACAGGTGAGAGTTGGGGCACAATTGTGAGGGCTGTCATTTCCACCTGGGCCGAGAGGGGACCCGTCCTTGAAGAGGTGACTGTGAGAGGAAATATGATCACTTTCGAGCAAGGAAACATCTAGAATTGGAGGCAACTGGCAGGGAGGAGAGGAAGGCATTTGATGGCCTGCAGATGGAGGAAACAGTGCTGCCTGGAGGTGTGAAACACCTGGTTCCTTCTCTGGCTCCTAAGCGCCAGGTGTGGCTGGCATAGGCCTGGCCAGCAATGAGGGCAGGGGGCTGAGCAGCCCTGAGGCATGGGGGGGGGGCCTCCTGCTCAGAGAAGCACCATCTTCTCTCATCACTTCCCCTCATCACCTCTGCCAGCCCTAGCTCTCCAGCCCCATTTGACAGATGTCTGTGCTGCCTGTCATTCAATATTTTAATCTGTCTGTTTGTTAGTTTCCCCCATCAAAAATGAGATCTTCTTGGGCAGGCGATGGTGGCACAGTGGCAGAGTTCTAGCCTGCCATGCCGGTGACCCAGGTTCAAATCTCGGTGCCTGCCCATACAAAATATATACATAAAAAATTTTTAAGGAGGGGGGCCAAGATGGCGGCTTAGCAAGGTGCGCGTTTTAGTTCGTCCTCCAGAACAACTACTAGATAACCAGAAACAGTACAGAACAGCTCCCGGAACCACGACAGTGACCGAACACACAGCGCGCCCAGAACTGGAGCAGCTTAGACCGACGGCAACTCGCCGGATCTGTGAGTTCCCCAAAGCCGCGGCGGCCGGCGCCCCTCCCCCATAGGTGGCTCCGCGGAGAGAAAGGAAACAGTAGCAGGGACTGAATCCAACCAAGTGCCAATTGCGGCATTAATAAACAAATTCTGATTACGAAAAATAGCCCCCAGCTCACGCGAAACCGGGCAAGTCAGAAGTCGCTTAGTGGGCTAACCGGAAAAGCGGAAAGGGGACAAAACGGGGGTTTTCCCGGCGGTTGCTACGGAGA